>JARQOD010007149.1:0-40129 GCA_033576555.1 Oophaga sylvatica | reverse complement strand
AGGATAGGAGGGGGAACTGAAGATTTGGGGGGCACGACCCTTACTTTGGCAGTACCATTTAAGCCATCTTTTTCCCGGGGCCCCTGAGTGGGTACACCCACAAAGAGCACGCCCTTTTTCTTCACCATCCCCTTCGTCGTGACCAAAATTAGGGCGGAAAAATGGCAAATACATTCTCTGATGATTTTAGCAATTCTCAAGCACAAAACCTTTTCAATTCAGGCACACAGGACTCGTTTATAGCGAGCAACGGGAATCCTTTTCGGACGCCCAAGTTGAGTCGCACAGACCCCGGGGTTTTTTGGGGGTACTGGGCCCCGAGCCCGCGACTTCTAGGGGGTATGTCACGGCTTTCCCCCGGAAAATTTGAATCAAGTCAAAATTTTACTATGTAAAAGGGTTTTAATAAACTAAAAATTTAATGTATAAAAAATGTCAAAATGAAAAGTATATATTTTAATGAAAACTTGTGTAATTTTGTGTTTACAACAAAAGAAAGGGTTTTTTTTTTTGCAATATTTTCCCCCCTAGACCCCCCGGGGATTTTCCGGGAAATGGGTTTGGGATATCACGATTTTTAAGGGATTTTCCAAAACCCTTCCGATACGTATTTTTAAATATCGGCAGTATCGCTCAACACAAAATTATCAATAAATGACAACATGCAGGCCCCCAATAATCGGGCATATCCCCCCTTTGAGCTGCAGTCGGGTTAATCTAACACGGGGGGATTTTGGGTTTAAAAGTAACAATAATTAACTGGTTCTGTTCTTTCAGTCCATCCACTAAAGCTAAGTGGTGTCTAATGAACCTGTTATCATCCCCATCTACACGGCTAAGTCTGTTCCAAGCATCCGTTACTGTAAGGATGCAAGCAAATGTCATTAGTAGCATCATTCCTCTTCTGGAGGCTCTCCAAGGATCTTCTTACAATGCGATGCGTGGATCCAAGTTTCCTTGACTTGTAGCTTGACTGCGGTACTTGTCGTCAGTAGAACTTGAAAAGGTCCATCAAATCTCGGATCCAGACTCTTTCTCACATGTCTTTTAATGACTACCCAGTTTCCGGGCTGCAGGCTGTGACTCCCAGGATCCTGGTTCGGATCTGGAAGAGAACTGAAAACATTATCATGTACTTTCTTAAGTCTTTTATGCAAATCCCTTACATATGAGCTTAATAAATGGTTACTCATTTCCAGTGCTTGGGGAAAGAAACATCCTAAGCTAGGCACTTTGCCAAATAGTACTTCATACGGAGAAAGTCCAGTTCTCCTATTTGGAGTATACCTTACTGAATATAGGGCTAATGGTAAACATTCAGGCCAAGATTTCCCTGTTTCAGCCATGGCCTTTTGGATTTTTAGTTTCAATGTCCCATTTAGTCTTTCTACTTTTCCACTGCTTTGTGGATGATATGGGGTGTGGAAAGCTTGTTGAATTCCTAGAGCTGTCAAGACTTCATTTATTGTTTCACCTGTGAAATGCACACCACCTCCGCAAGCAGCTTCTTTGCGGTTGCCGCAGCCGTAGCCTTGGCAATCGGGAAAGCCTCCGGCCATCCTGAGAATAAATCAATACAGACGAACACATACTCCCATGACCCTGATTTTGGCAGCTGAATATAATCAATCTGCAGTCTCTGGAAAGGATAGAGGGGCCGAGGGGCGTGTTTGGGTGGTTTCTTGACTACCCTTCCCTGATTATGTGTAGCACATACCATGCATCCTGGATCAAACCTTCTATACAGGTGGAAAAGCCTGGTGCCACCCAATGCTTCTGCATCACACTCATCACAGCAGTTTTGGACTGGTGGGTTGGCCCATGTAACATCTGGGCGACCGCAGGGTACAACGCCCTTGGAAGGCATCGACGCATCCCTCTTCCCCATACCCCATTTGCTTCATTCAGACATGCACCTTCTTTTTCCCACTTTTCTACTTCCTCCTGGTGCACCTGAGCCTGCATCTGAGATAAGGCATCCTCCGACACAAAGGGATTTTTGGGAGCGCTTACCTGGTGCATCGTTACCCCTTGGAGTGGTCTACTGGCTGCTGTTTTTGCTGCTGCATCGGCCATTGCGTTTCCTTTACTCACCTGATCAGTGCGTCAGGTATGTGCTACCTCTTTTGGTAATTGTAATGCATCAATTAACTGCTGGACTGCATCAGCATTTTTAATGGGATGTCCTGCTGCCGTCAGGAATCCTCTAGATTTCCAAATTGGACCAAAACCATGAGCTATACCGAATGCGTATCTAGAATCTGTGTAGATGTTAACAATTCTACCTTCAGCTATCTTACAGGCCTCGGTCAGAGCCTTAAGTTCAGCCTCCTGGGCTGACTGATGTGGGAGCATTGGTTCTGCCTTGATTACCGCATTCATGGAGACGATGGCATACCCAGTGTGGAAGGTACCTGAGTCATCTTGGTGGCGAGATCCATCTACAAAAAATTCAAAATCAGCATTAGGTCTTTCAGTTTCAAACACTGTGGGTAGGCCTGCTGTTTCCTGTGCCATAAGCTGAACACAATCATGAGGAATTTCCTCTCTTGGACCTTCTTTGTACAATACCGTACCTGACCCCTCCTTTAGATCCGAGAGAGGTAACAATGTGGCAGGATTAAGTGTGGTACATCTCTGCAAAGAAACATTTGGAGGCATTAAAAGTGCACATTGCAATCGAAGGTGACGTGCAGCTGAAAGATGTGCCGGCTGCACCTGGTTCAGTATGGTGTATACATCATGAGGTGTAAGTACTGTAAGTGGGTGATCAAGAACAATGTCTGACGATTTGTGGAGCAATAGTCCTACAGCATGTAATGCCCGTACACAGGACGGGGCACCTCTAGCCACTGCATCTAGTCTTCCACTGAAATAGGCTACTGGCCTTTGATTGTCACCATGTAACTGGGTCAATACCCCTGCTGCGTGTCCCTGCTGTTCGTGGAGATACAGGGTGAATGGTAGTTCGTAGTTGGGGGTTCCTAGCGCTGGAGCTGCCACAATCCTGTTT
This sequence comes from Oophaga sylvatica, assembly GCA_033576555.1. Taxonomy (NCBI): domain Eukaryota; kingdom Metazoa; phylum Chordata; class Amphibia; order Anura; family Dendrobatidae; genus Oophaga; species Oophaga sylvatica. Next base: position 37,116 of record JARQOD010007149.1, on the reverse strand, counting down.
TTGAGAGAATAAAAACAGTCTATACCTTCAGGAGTTAGTTTAAAAGGCACCATGGTGATACAGTCATAGAGAGGTTGCATGAGGATTGACACAGCATGTATCCACTGTCTGCAGTAGGAAACCAGTCCAAGAAATGTCCTAAGAGCGGCAACATTAACAGGAATAGGAAAATTCTGTACAACTTCTTTGCGAGCGCTGGTCAGATGTCGCGCCCCCGGTGTAATGCAATGTCCCAAAAATATAACTGAAGATTTACAAAATTGAAGTTTATCCTTTGACGCTTTACATCCAGCTTGGTACAGAAACAACATGAGTGATATTGTTGCAGTGTGACACTGTTTCCTGGAGGGGGCACAAATCAGTAAATCATCAACATATTGCAGAACAACTACTTTTGGCATTTTCCATTTTTACAGTATCTCTTGCAGACTGGCAGTATACATAGTGGGTGAATTCTGGGCACCCTGGGCAATACTGTCCAAGTATACTGATTCCCTTGAAATGTAAAAGCAAACAAATACTGGCATTCAGGGTGCAATGGGACACTAAAAAATGCATTTGCCAAGTCAATCACTGAAAAACAAAGAGCACTAGCCGGGATCTGAGACAGAAGGGTGTGAGGATTTGGAACAACTGGTGTGAGGAGCTCTGTACGCTGCTGGCTGCCCCGGTGCTGTTTTCTTTTTAACTGGGAACAGAGGGGTGTTACAAGGGGACTGGGTCTTAACTAAAACACCACTTGCTACCAGTTTCTGTACCTGCTGAGCTATAGCCGACTCTTGAGCCGAACTAAGAGGATACTGTCTCTGTTGGGGCAGGATTGCACCTGGCTTTAATTTGACCATGACTGGCTGCACCCTTAATCTGCCCACATCTGTTTTATCTGAAGCCCAGAAATCATACAGTATCACACCTTCTAACATTGAAGGAAATTCATTTGTGTCCTCTATACTAGCAACATCTAGTGACATGATTTTACAAAGAGTGCTTGGCTTCAATCCTGGTGTCATAGTGACAGTCCCATCAGGATGATACTCAATATGTGCTTGCAATTGAGACAATACATCACATCCTAAAAGATTACATTGACCCCGTGGTGATACCATTAACTGTGTGTGTACAGTGGTTCCTTGAATTTGCAGGGGAATCTTTTTAGTGACGGGGAGCAGGATAGATGGAGAGTTGTAAGGAGTCGCTATAACATGGTGGGAGAAATCACTTTTCCCAAATGGCCAGTCCTCTTCTGTAATTACTGAATTGTCTGCCCCCGTGTCCACTTGGAACTCAACCTCATGTCCCCCTGGTAGGTTCACCTGCACTGTGCAATTAGGAATGGGGAGTAAGGAGACAAGGGGGTTCATGTGCAAGCTACCATTATCCTATGGGAGCGGCCCTAATTGGTCTTGGGGGCCTCTTGCAGGCGGGTCATTTGGATATGGATTAGTTGGACAGGCTGGATATGGATTAGTTCTGCAATCTCTCCTGAAATGTCCTGGTTTCCTGCACCCGTAGCACAATTTCTGTCCATCTCCTGGCACACGTCTCCCTCCCTGTTGTTTGCAGGACGAGTACCTACAGCATGTAATCTTGCGCCTCTCTTTGCTTGTGCTAAATCATGTTGTGCCCCCTGTGCTATTCTGGCTAGATCCTCTGCTTTAACTGACCTCCAATCTGGTCTACTTACTTTCACCTTTTCTGCCACTTCCTTTTTCAACCCATTCATATATGCACTTGCCAGTATCCTCTCACTTATCTTGTTTTCTGGGACAAAACCCATTTCTACCCAAGTTTTTCTTAGGGCCCAGAAATAATCTTTTGGCTCCTCTTCCTTTCCCTGAACTCTGTCTTCTAGTGTAACCTCCTTCTCTGCCTGTCTATCTTTACATGCTTTTTTCAACGCTTCTGTAAACAGAACCCCTGCTGCTGCGTCATTGACTTCTGCATTATCAGGTCCGGTCCTACCAACATAACACTTGTATGTCTCATCTATCAGTCTATCGTATCTAGCTTCATCTGCCAATTTCCCTTTCATAAGTGCTTCCAGATCCTGTCTAGTTGCTTTATACGTATCCTGCATTGTAGCTAACATTCTAGCGAATCCCATTGGTGACTGTGAAGGGTCCGGGAGTTGGGTTATAAGAGCTAACTGCTCTGAAGGGCTCCATGGTCTGTATAACACTGCTGTCCGGGGGGCGCCTGGAGCTGGTCCGTCCCCTCGCCTCCCGCAGCACCCGGGGTACCAGGTACCATTACTGTCCTCATTGGAAATAGATTGACCGGGGGAGGTCTGGGTCCACCACAACCTACACAGACATCTACCGTCAGGGGATTTTGCTGTCCACACCTGGGACAGACCCAACAGTTCGGTCCGTGGGAGGTCAGTGGGAAAGTCTGATACTGGGGTGGAGGTAACGTAGGGGGCAAACAGGAGAGTAAGTCAATCATCTCTGTTTTTGTCAGTCTGTAATGTCCGTCTCCTAATTCTTCAGTCTTTCCCTCTAAGTAATCACACGCACTCATCCACAGGTTCACTGTTTTCAACAGTCTTTGTCTCTCAACCATCCATGATGTGAGTTAAAGAACCTTTTCCATTTATCACTGTTCAATTCTCCGTTTTCATTCATGCCTGCTTTACACAATACTTTGTCAATGCCTACCAACGCTTGCTTTCCCTCTCTGCGTACCACTAAATCTTTGGCAGTAATACCTTCGTTGGCATTTTGGTTCCCCATTTTTGTATCTCCTCACCTAGAAGAGATTCTCCTGTCACTTAGACAATTCTGTCACCAAGATTCTGTCACCAAGACAATTCCGTCACTTAGACAATGGGCCACAAAGGTTTCTGAACCATTCCGCTGCTTGCTTGCCAAGATTTGTACGCTAAACAAATAAACAATCCGATCACACAAACACCAAGAAAAAAACCACACCACAATCATTGGATCCATACTGTCATTTTTCAAAGGAGGAAAGGCAGGACTGACAATTAATCTGAGGGTCTACTGGTTCAAAGGAACCTTGAGCCAGGAACACCTGTGAATTACCTGGAAAGCCGACCGCTCGGGAGGAGGGAGTCCACTATACAGTGATATAGATTTTTAAGTAGAATATAATAAGTATTCTTACCTCAGCGCTGTATGTATATCACCAACAGAGAGCTCCGCTCATCCAACGTCTCCGGATCGGTCGGACTTTCTCAGAGTAGATTAACTCAAGGTCCCTGTTCGGGCGCCAGCTGTCGTCACTACTTGTCTCGTTAACCCTTTGCTCCTCGGAATGTGGTACCAGAAAGAATAAGACACAGACACAGAGTATGCGTCAATAAACTCTGCTCTTTATTGCTGGATACGGGATTTATATACCCCCTGAAGCAGGAAGCTGAATTACCATATATGGCGGTTAATACAACTTATCACTTAAACACGTAGAATACTGATTTTAACCGAAAACTCCATTCTTGCCCTTGTCTCCCAGAACTACTCAGGCAGGCAGGGGTGTATTGACTAAAATGAGGAACATCTTATCTTGACTTCTGGTACGCATCAGCCTGTCTAAAAGAAAACAAGGCCTCTGAACTTTAGAAAAATGCTGGTTCCGCTCTAACAATAGTATAATAGCCACTAATTCAATTGCTGGCTTCTGTGAAATTACAGAACCCGCCTTGAAATGACACATGGTTTACATACAGTAAACCATTTCATTTCATGTAGTTTGATATATGGTTTTGATTAACAATTACATGAGTGTATGTGTGCAAAATTTGTGTGCTAATTAAATGTGTAAATTCATTGAAAAAAATTGTGTGGTATTTTCTCCACCAGACAGGGAAAGCCAGTGAGTGGGGGCAGATAATAATAGCCCAGAGAGGGACCATTATTTTTGCCCCCCCCGGCTACTAACATCTGCCCCCAGCCACCCCAGAAAAGGCACATCTATGATTAGATGCGCCTTTTCTGGCACTTAGCCCGTCTATTCCCATTGCCCTGTAGCGGTGGTTAATGGGTTAATAATGGGTTAATGCCACCTTGCTATTGAAAGGTGACAATAAGCCAGGTTAATAATGCACAGTTGTCAATTAGACAACTATACATTATTAATCCTGTTGTATGAAATGGTTAAAAAACCACACACAGATTAATTAAAAATAATTTTAATGAAATAAATACACAGTTTTTGACCGGCTGACAGGAGATGAAGTGATTAGCTGGGAAGCTTAATTGAATGTTTTCCCACGCTAATCAGTTCAGTTCAGGTAAGCCGGGGACTCCCTGTGACGTCACTGTTGCTGACCTGAAGTGAACTGATTAGAATGGGAAGCAATCAACTAAGCTTCCCAGCTAATCACTTCCTCTTCTGTCAGCCAGGAGATGAGCTCATTCAATCAGGGGTTTACAGCGAGGCTGCAGCATTAGTCTCCGCTGTACACCTGTTAACCCTTTCCGATGGTTTACAGCGGTGGACCTGACTGAGCACCGGAGAGGTAAGAATATGTTTGCTTTATTCTTTTAATTTTATTACAGGAGAACAAGGGATTGAATGGAGTACCAGTACAATAAAAGATGGTCAAAAACTGTGTATTTATTTCATTAAAATTATTTTTAATTAATGTGTGTTTTAACCATTTCATACAATAGGATTAATAATGGAGACTTGTCTAATTGACAAGTCTCCATTATTATCCTGGCTTAAAGTCACCTTCCAATAGCAAGGTGGCCTTAACCCATTATTAACCCATTAGCCACCACTACAGGGCAATGGGAATAGACAGGCTAAATGCCAGAAAAGACGCATCTAATCATAGATGTGCCTTTTCTGGGGTGGCTGGGGGCAGATGTTAGTAGCCAAGGGGGGCCCAAAAATAATGGTCCCTTTCTGGGCTATTATTATCTGCCCCCACTCACTGGCTTTCCCTGTCTGGTGGAGAAAATACAGCGGGAGCTCACGCATTTTTTTTCAACGAATTTACACATTAAATTAACCCCTACATGTCTGAAATTTTGCACACATACACTCATCAAAACCATATATCAAACTACATGAAATGAAGTGGTTAACTGTATGTAAACCATGTGTCATTTCATGTCGGGTTCTGTAATTTCACAAAGCTGTCAATTGAATTAGCGGCTATTATACTATGTAGAAGTGTATGAACTATAAATATATATATATATGTCACAATGACATGTATATATATATATATTGTGTATTCTATGTGTATATATCTATCCTTTCTTTTGTGATGTAAAAACTGTCATTGGGATCCATTATATGTCGGTTTTGCAAGCCGGCGAGAAAATCTCGCCGTACGGATGCCATACGGATGACATACGGATGCTTACATGCGCAAAATACGCAGCCACACCTTGACAACGGATGAAATACGGATAAATGTGCCGGCAACATTTCTGCGTAATACGGCCATACAATACGGTCGGTTTTTTTCTACGGTGAGTGTGACGCCGGCCTTAGAATAAGGGCCCATTCAGACAGCTTGTATGGTTGTGGCTGAACATTACATACTAGAGACAGAGTCGCAAATCAAAATTAGTTTATATTCAATCTGTTTATATTAAAGGATAATTTTTATAAATATTATAAATAGAGAATTAGCAATGAAGTGATTTGCAGTTTTATAAAACGATATGGTCCACAAGGCCAACATGTAAAGAAGAAGAAAATTTGAAAATTATTAAGCAAAGAATACATTTCAGGTAGTGAAAGTAAAAGTTACAAAGAGACCTGACACTAGATATACTATGCTTCTATATAAGACTATAATACACATCATAAACAAAAGATTAGCTCCAAGGAAAAGAGGAAGAGGAAAGAGGTTGGAGGAAAGAAAGGGAGAGGCAAAAGAAAAGATGCAGGAACATGTTGCACAAGTTACACAACACTAATCATATAAATACTCCAGAATCTGTGAAATGTATCTAGTGCCCAGAGCGTTCGGAAGAAAGTTCTTACTTACAACAAATATTAACCATTTCCATGTACTATTCGGTTGTGGTAGGTATTTGGGTCGACCTCCAATGTCATGGAATCCCTGAGAGGGCTGCGGTTAAATAAAAGTAAAGTATATCTTTCTTTTGGGAGGTTGTTAAAGAGGGTAAAATGGAAAGAAATTTCCAAAGACTGTTTACAACTGTACCTCTAATAACCAGATGATCATATCCTCCCTGTCTCACAACCCTAAACAGCTCTTCAACACTTTCAATTCTCTACTCCATCCCATCACCTCCTCCCTCTCCTCTCATTTCTGCCGAAGACTTTGCCTCCTTCTTTAAGCAAAAGATTGATACTATCAGAGAAGGCTTTGGCCCGCAGCCCCCAAAGCCCCTCTTAGCCACTCAGCCCTGTTCTTCCAAAACCAGCTTCACCACCATGACAGAAGATCAGCTCTCCACTCTCCTGTCAAGATCACACCTCACCACTTGCGCATTTGACCCACTCCCGTCCCACCTCATCCCTAACTTTGCCACAGTCTTCATCCCTACTCTCACACACCTCTTCAACCTTTCACTTACAAATGGTGTCTTTCCTTCATCCTTCAAACATGCTTCAATCACACCCATCCTCAAAAAGCCCTCCCTCGACCCATCCTCTGCGTCTAGCTATCGCCCGATATCTCTTCTCCCCTACGCCTCAAAACTACTGGAACAGCATGTATATCTTGAACTGTCCTCCCACCTTTCCTCCTGTTCCCTCTTTGACCGGTTACAATCCGGCTTTCGACCGCATCACTCAACTGAAACTGCCCTAACTAAAGTCACTAACGACCTGCTAACCGCCAAGAGCAAGCGACACTACTCTGTCCTCCTTCTCCTGGACCTGTCTTCTGCCTTCGACACTGTGGACCATTCCCTCCTGCTACAGATTCTCTCATCTCTTGGCATCACAGACCTGGCCCTATCCTGGATCTCATCATACCTAACAGACCGAACATTTAGTGTCTCCCTCTCACACACCACCTCTTCACCTCGCCCCTGTCTGTCGGTGTTCCTCAAGGCTCAGTCCTAGGACCCCTACTCTTCTCCATCTACACCTTCGGCCTGGGACAGCTCATAGAATCCCACAGCTTGCAGTATCACCTCTACGCCGATGACACGCAGATCTACCTATCTGGACCTGACCTCACCTCCCTACTGACAAAAATCCCACAGTGTCTGTCTGCTATCTCAGCCTTCTTTTCTGCTTGCTTTCTCAAACTGAACATGGACAAAACAGAATTCATCATCTTTCCCCCACCTCACTCTACCCCTTCACCAGACCTATCCATCAATGTCAATGGCTGCTCGCTTTCCCCAGTCCCACATGCTCGGTGCCTTGGGGTGATCATCGACTCTGCCCTCTCTTTCAAACCACATATCCAAGCCCTCGCCACCTCCTGCCGCCTCAAACTCAAAAATATTTCCCGGATCCGCTCATTCCTCAACCATGAAACCACAAAAACACTAGTGCATGCCCTTATCATCTCCAGCCTCGACTACTGCAACCTCCTACTGTCTGGCCTCCCCTCTAGCACTCTGGCACCACTCCAGTCCATCCTACACTCTGCTGCACGACTAATCCACCTGTCTCCCCGCTATTCCCAGCCTCCCCCCTATGCCAGGCTCTTCACTGGCTCCCTATTGCCCAGAGGCTCCAGTTCAAAACCTTAACTATGACATACAAAGCCATCCACAACCTTTCTCCTCCATACATCTGTGACATGGTCTCCCGCTACCTACCTACACGCAACCTTCGATCCTCTCAAGATCTCCTTCTCGACTCCCCCCTCATCTCTTCTTCCCACAACCGCATACAAGACTTCTCCCGGGCTTCCCCCATACTCTGGAATTCCCTGCCGCAAAACATCAGACTTTCACCAACAACGGAGACCTTCAAGAAAAACCTGAAGACCCACCTGTTCCGACAAGCCTACAACCTGCAATGATCCTCAGTGTACTGAACCATCGTAGACCAGCTCTACCCTTTCCTAGTGTATTCTCACCCATCCCTGCAGTCTGTGAGCCCTCGCGGGCAGGGTCCTCTCTCCTTCTGTACTTGTGTGTCCCTTGTCCAGCACATGTTTATTGTACCTGTCTATATTTTTCCCCTTTTCATATGTAAAGCGTCATGGAATAAATGGCGCTATATAAATGTATAATAATAATAATAATGATAGGCTAAAAACATTTATTCCTGAAAAGGTTTTACTTTACTGCAATCCCACCAGATGTGGAGCTTAGCACATTTTCCTTGTTCACAATGCCAGCATGCGTCAGGGACTGAGGGAAAAATAGCTTGTAACTTTGAAAGGTAATGATACCATCTTGTGAGAATTTTGTAATTTTTTCCTGAGTTTGAGTGAATAAGAATTTATTTTCTCAATCTCAAATTACCCCATCTAGTACCCGTTCCATGCCCATTGAAAACCCAGTTTTCTAAAATTGCCCTATCTGATCAGACAATTGTAGAGCACAGAGATTGCATGACCATGAGGAGATTCCTGCAAGAACAAGTTTTCAAAAGAGGTGGTAGTGGACTGAAATTAACAATCTGCTCCCTGAGAGGAAACAAAAGAATGCAATTGTAAATAGTCAAACCCAGGGCCGGCTCCAGGTTTCTATGGGCCCGGGCGAAAGAGCCTCAGTGGGCCCCTTTAACACAGACCACGATTCATGATGCACAGATACGGAAGAGAAATATAGGTACAGTACAATGCCAAATACTTCACTTCTTCCATTACATGACTGATATCTATTGTAAATTGTACAATAGCTCAAAAAACGCCAAATCCTCGCAGCGCACAGTACAGACTGGACAGTACAGTCCTCCATACAATATTATGGGCACCACATAGTCTCCCCCTCATCACCCATAGAATACCCCATGCAGGATGTCACCCCCCCCCATCCTCCATATAATGCTCCATACAGAATACTGGAACCAAAATAATGCTCCATACAGAATACTGTACCCAATATAATGCTCCATACAGGATACTGGTCCCTATATAATGCTCCATACAGGATACTGGTCCCCATATAATGCTCCATACAAAATATGGAGCTCTCCTCTGCGCTGTGCTGCGTTCTGCACTGTTACGGCTCAGGAAAGGGCGCTATGGAAAGACTCCCCATTATCATCATCATTGCCTTCCCATCATCATCATTGCCTTCCCATCATCATCATTGCCTCCCCATCATCATCATGGCCTCCCCATCATCATCAATGCCTGCCCATCATCATCATTGCCTCCCTAACATCATCATTGTCTCCCCATCATCATCATTGCCTCCCCATTATCATCAATGCCTGCCCATCATCATCATTGCCTCCTCATCATTATCATTGCCTCCCCATCATCATCATGGCCTCCCCATCATCATCAATGTCTGCCCATCATTATCATTGCCTCCTCATCATCATCATTGACTCCCCATCATCATCATTGCCTCCTCATCATATCATTGCCTCCCCATTATCATCAATGCCTGCCCATCATCATCATCGCCTGCCCATCATCATCATCGCCTCCCCATCATCATCAATGCCTCCCCATCATCATCATCACTGCCCTCCCCCCACAACCATCAAACAGACAGCACGGCAGCACACAAGCAATCTCTCACATACGCACACAAAGCACCGAACTACATACACACACACTGATACACACAGACACACACACACACACACAGACACAGACACATACACATCACATCAAATCTCACCTGTCTGGGCTACAGTTTGATAAGGAGCAAGACTCTGAATGTTTTTTATATAGCACAGAAATAAAGAATTTAAAAACAGTGCAAACATATTATTCTTTTAAAAAATTTTCGTGTCAGCTAATGGAACTAAACGGTAAATTTATTTTACTTAGGAGTAAAGAGGATCTAATGAACAAGTATTACAAAAATGATACTGCTTCAATTCTCCTGTACCCTCCCTAAATAGCAATCTCATAAAAAGGACTATGAAAACAACAATGGTAATAATCATCATTCTTCTTTCTGTGATACATCTTATATCCATCACTCTGAACAAGACTGCTTATTTCAACATGGCAGAAAATATGAAGAAATTGGTGTGGAAAAGTTTTCTGACTTACAAATCATGTATAATTATGATATGAACAACAAATTCATGTATAATTATGATATGAACAACAAATATGAAAATCTCGGAGATTGTGATTATGAGAATTGTGATTGTCATTGGCAGTATGATATTTAACATAACTATCTCACTTTGAATGGTATAATACCTGTAAACTTCATTTGGGACTCTCACTCATTAAACATAAATACAAAATGCAAGAACTGTGGCCTCCCCTCTAATACTCTCAAACCCCTCCAATCTATTCTAAGCTCGGCTGTCCGACTAATCCACCTGTCTCCCCGCTATTTCCCAGACTCTCCTCTCTGTCAATCCTTTCACTGGCTCCCCATTACCCAGAGACTCCAGTTCAAAACCCTAACCATGGCTACAAAGTCATCCATAACCGGAGTCCTCCATACATCTGTGACCTCGTCTCCCGGTACTTACCTGTACTCAACTGCCGATCCTCACAAGATCTCTTTCTCTACTTCCCTCTTATCTCCTCTTCCCATAATCACAAACAAGATTTCTCCCGCTCATCACTCCTACTCTGGAACTCTCTACCCCAACATATCAGACTATGGAAACCTTCAAAAGAAACGTGAAGACCTACCTCTTCCGACAAGCCTACAACTTGCAGTAACCACTGATCCACCAAGCCACTGCATGACCAGCTCTACCTTCCCTTACTGTATCTTCATCCATCCCTTGTAGATTGTGAGCCCTCATGGGCAGGATCCTCTCTCTTCTTGTACCAGTCGTGACTTGTATTGTTTAAGATTATTGTACTTGTTTTTTATTATGTATACCCCTTTTCACATGTAAAGCGCCATGGAATAAATTGTGCTATAATAATAAATAAACATAATAATAATAACTTATTAGACAAAATCAAACCTACTGATGCCCCATCATTAGAGTTGAGCGATACTTTCCGATATCCTAAAGTATCGGAATCGTAATGGTATCGCCGATATCACTAAAATATCGGCGATACCCGATACCGATACCGGAAGTCCCATGTAAGTCTATGGGAACAAAATATCGAAATTAAAAAAAAAACCATTCTTGTCTTGTTGGTTAATTGTACATGAAGGAAAACAAGAAAGGATGAATGTAGAATGTTTGGGCAGCGATGTTTGACGCAACATGAAAGTGACATTATCGCAGTTGAACACAATACAATGGAATTTGCATTTAATACTGTCTTTTTCAGATAAATACTTCGATGAGAACAAGCAATTGTTCTGAACTTTCATTTGAACTCTGTAACACAAGTAACTTGTAACATATGGCATGCTTCTTACAACACAGTTTTTCTTCATACACTACTTCTCATTTCAACCATATATTCAGGACAGACATGTCTGTACTTTCTAAACTATTTCAACACTTCCGTTCTGTACAGATAGATTTAAAACATGTTTTGGAGCATCAGGCTTTTTCGTTCAACAGGAGGTTACTGTACTTCTTCTGTTAAACGAGCATATTTCTTTGCTACTATTCGACTTTGCCTGCTTAATCTTCGTTTTTCTCTAGATGATCCAGATTCTGACACTCGGTGATAGAATGCACGCAGATTCTTATTCATAAGCAGGTGAAGCAGACATTACCTGAACCCTGTACACTAGGTCAAATGCACTGTCGAGAAACCTGAATTGACGCGTTCCGTTGCTTGCTGCCCAAAAGGAGATTTAATAAAGCGTATTTGTCCGAGTCAGAGCCGCATGCAGCAACAGGACAGTTTTGCCAGGCACCACGAGGAGAAGAGACGTGAAATACAGCAGCTTCGACATGGGGACATTTAGAGCAAATTGCGCGCTTTTTGTCTTTACTGGAAGCTGCTTTACTGACTGTTATGTGTCATACTGCCTTCGGTAATACTGTGTTGTAACTCGTTGATACGACTGTGGTGCAGGTCTAAGCCAAGGAGTAACGGAGAACCAGCTGACTGTGTACTGGAACCCGGAGGGTTCGTACAGGAAGAAAAGTGGAGCAGCAATGGCTACAAGCAGGGACAGCTGACTTACTGACCACGGTAACAAGCAGGATGTAACTGTGCTCAACAGCACTTCCAAGGACCAGCAACGTGCTGGAACCAGGATAGAAGAAACATGGGAGGCACAGGCATTTGGTCACTGCGGGAGAACAGCTGACGTACTGGAACCCATAAGAGCAAGTGTAATGTACAGAGCTTGAAGAACAGAACTGGCTGTGTTGTAACCCGGAGAGTCACAGAGGAAAGTAGCAAGGTTTTGTTCACACCGAGGAACCAGCTGACGATTACTGACACGTAACTACGGAAGTGTAACTGTGCTAAAGCACTAGCAAGACAATGCAGGCGTTGCCCTGGAACTCAGGAACTCGGCATGGAGGCAGCGACTTTTGCGTTCCACACAGGCACGCTGAATTCTGAACCAGTCTGAGCAAGTGTAACTGTGAACGATGGACAATGTTAACCATGGAAATTAAAGTTGAGGCAGCAGGACTTTTTGCTGTTCACACAGCAGGGGAACAGCTGACATTACTGAACCCAGTAACACGGAGCAAGTGTAACTGTGCTAACAGCACTTCGAGAAACAACTGGCGGTGTTGTACCCAGGATGAGAAGGAACAGTGGAGGCAAGCAGACTTTTTGCCGTTCACACAGCAGGGGAACAGCGACATTATGAACCCCAGTAACACGGGAGCAAGTGTTAACTGTGCTAACAGCACTCCGAGAAACAACTGCGGTGTTGTAACCCAGGATGAGAAGAGAACATGGTGAGGCAGCAGGACTTTTTGCCGTTCACACAGCAGGGGAACAGCTGACATTACTGAACCCCAGTAACACGGAGCAAGTGTTACTGTGCTAACAGCACTTCCGAGAAACAACTGGCGTTTGTAACCAGGGATGAGACAGAACAGGTGGAGGCAGCAGGACTTTTGCCGTTCACACAGCAGGGGAACAGCTGACATTACTGAACCCAGTAACACAGGAGCAAGTGTAGACTGTGCTAACAGCACTTCCGAGAAACAACTGGCGGTGTTGTAACCCAGGGATGAGAACAGAACAGGGGAGGCAGAGGACTTTTTGCCGTTCACACAGCAGGGACAGCTGACATTACTGAACCCCAGTAACACGGAGCAAGTTAACTGTGCTAACAGACTTCGAGAAACAACTGGCGTGTGAACCCAGGGTAGAGAGAAACATGGAGCACAGGACTTTTTGCCGTTACAAGCAGGGGAACACTGACATTACAACCCAGAACACGGAGCAAGTGTTAACTGTGCTAAAGCACTTCCGGAAACAACTGGCGGTGTGTAACCAGGGATGGAAAAATGTGAGGCAGCAGGACTTTTTGCCGTTCACACAGCAGGGAACAGTGACATTACTGAACCCAGTAACACGGACAAGTGAACTGTGCTAACAGCACTTCCGAAAACAACTGCTGTTGTCCAGATGAAACAACAGGTGAGCAGCAGACTTTGCCTTCACACAGCAGGGAAACTGACATTACAACCCAGTACACGGAGCAAGTGTAGACTGTGCTAACAGCACTTCCGAGAAACAACTGGCGGTGTTGTAACCAGGATGAGAACAGAACAGGTGGAGGCAGCAGGACTTTTTGCCGTTCACACAGCAGGGGAACAGCTGACATTACTGAACCCCAGTAACACAGAGCAAGTGTAACTGTGCTAACAGCACTTCCGAGAAACAACTGGCGGTGTTGTAACCCAGGATGAGAAAGAACAGGTGGAGGCAGCAGGACTTTTGCCGTTCACACAGCAGGGAACAGCTGACATTACTGAACCCAGTAACACGGGAGCAAGTGTTAACTGTGCTAACAGCACTTCCGAGAAACAACTGGCGGTGTTGTAACCCAGGGATGAGAAGAGAACATGGTGGAGGCAGCAGGACTTTTTGCCGTTCACACAGCAGGGGAACAGCTGACATTACTGAACCCCAGTAACACGGGAGCAAGTGTTAACTGTGCTAACAGCACTTCCGAGAAACAACTGGCGGTGTTGTAACCCAGGGATGAGAAGAGAACATGGTGGAGGCAGCAGGACTTTTTGCCGTTCACACAGCAGGGGAACAGCTGACATTACTGAACTCCAGTAACACGGGAGCAAGTGTTAACTGTGCTAACAGCACTTCCGAGAAACAACTGGCGGTGTTGTAACCCAGGGATGAGAACAGAACAGGGTGGAGGCAGCAGGACTTTTTGCCGTTCACACAGCAGGGGAACAGCTGACATTACTGAACCCCAGTAACACGGGAGCAAGTGTTAACTGTGCTAACAGCACTTCGAGAAACAACTGGCGGTGTTGTAACCCAGGGATGAGAAGAGAACATGGTGGAGGCAGCAGGACTTTTTGCCGTTCACACAGCAGGGGAACAGCTGACATTACTGAACCCCAGTAACACGGGAGCAAGTGTTAACTGTGCTAACAGCACTTCCGAGAAACAACTGGCGGTGTTGTAACCCAGGGATGAGAAGAGAACATGGTGGAGGCAGCAGGACTTTTTGCCGTTCACACAGCAGGGGAACAGCTGACATTACTGAACCCAGTAACACGGGAGCAAGTGTTAACTGTGCTAACAGCACTTCCGAGAAACAACTGGCGGTGTTGTAACCCAGGGATGAGAAGAGAACATGGTGGAGGCAGCAGGACTTTTTGCCGTTCACACAGCAGGGGAACAGCTGACATTACTGAACCCCAGTAACACAGGAGCAAGTGTAGACTGTGCTAACAGCACTTCCGAGAAACAACTGGCGGTGTTGTAACCCAGGGATGAGAACAGAACAGGGTGGAGGCAGCAGGACTTTTTGCCGTTCACACAGCAGGGGAACAGCTGACATTACTGAACCCCAGTAACACGGGAGCAAGTGTTAACTGTGCTAACAGCACTTCCGAGAAACAACTGGCGGTGTTGTAACCCAGGGATGAGAAGAGAACATGGTGGAGGCAGCAGGACTTTTTGCCGTTCACACAGCAGGGGAACAGCTGACATTACTGAACCCCAGTAACACAGGAGCAAGTGTAGACTGTGCTAACAGCACTTCCGAGAAAAACTGGCGTGTTGTAACCCAGGGATGAGAACAGAACAGGGTGGAGGCAGCAGGACTTTTTGCCGTTCACACAGCAGGGGAACAGCTGACATTACTGAACCCCAGTAACACAGGAGCAAGTGTAGACTGTGCTAACAGCACTTCCGAGAAACAACTGGCGGTGTTGTAACCCAGGGATGAGAAGAGAACATGGTGGAGGCAGCAGGACTTTTTGCCGTTCACACAGCAGGGGAACAGCTGACATTACTGAACCCCAGTAACACGGGAGCAAGTGTTAACTGTGCTAACAGCACTTCCGAGAAACAACTGGCGGTGTTGTAACCCAGGGATGAGAAGAGAACATGGTGGAGGCAGCAGGACTTTTTGCCGTTCACACAGCAGGGGAACAGCTGACATTACTGAACCCCAGTAACACAGGAGCAAGTGTAGACTGTGCTAACAGCACTTCCGAGAAACAACTGGCGGTGTTGTAACCCAGGGATGAGAACAGAACAGGGTGGAGGCAGCAGGACTTTTTGCCGTTCACACAGCAGGGGAACAGCTGACATTACTGAACCCCAGTAACACGGGAGCAAGTGTTAACTGTGCTAACAGCACTTCCGAGAAACAACTGGCGGTGTTGTAACCCAGGGATGAGAAGAGAACATGGTGGAGGCAGCAGGACTTTTTGCCGTTCACACAGCAGGGGAACAGCTGACATTACTGAACCCCAGTAACACAGGAGCAAGTGTAGACTGTGCTAACAGCACTTCCGAGAAACAACTGGCGGTGTTGTAACCCAGGGATGAGAACAGAACAGGGTGGAGGCAGCAGGACTTTTTGCCGTTCACACAGCAGGGGAACAGCTGACATTACTGAACCCCAGTAACACAGGAGCAAGTGTAGACTGTGCTAACAGCACTTCCGAGAAACAACTGGCGGTGTTGTAACCCAGGGATGAGAACAGAACAGGGTGGAGGCAGCAGGACTTTTTGCCGTTCACACAGCAGGGGAACAGCTGACATTACTGAACCCCAGTAACACAGGAGCAAGTGTAGACTGTGCTAACAGCACTTCCGAGAAACAACTGGCGGTGTTGTAACCCAGGGATGAGAAGAGAACATGGTGGAGGCAGCAGGACTTTTTGCCGTTCACACAGCAGGGGAACAGCTGACATTACTGAACCCCAGTAACACGGGAGCAAGTGTTAACTGTGCTAACAGCACTTCCGAGAAACAACTGGCGGTGTTGTAACCCAGGGATGAGAAGAGAACATGGTGGAGGCAGCAGGACTTTTTGCCGTTCACACAGCAGGGGAACAGCTGACATTACTGAACTCCAGTAACACGGGAGCAAGTGTTAACTGTGCTAACAGCACTTCCGAGAAACAACTGGCGGTGTTGTAACCCAGGGTCAGGAGGGTGTAGGCATAAAATATTGAGTTATTGCCTTGTTACGTGGCCATTGCAAATGTATGTACTTCAAACAAGAATAAATGAAGTTTTACTACAACAATAAAATGATAAATTTCAATTACAAGAATAGAAAAATATTTATACTTGACAGTCCTCTGTGGTTGATAACGTTTAATGGCTAACTGAAAATATGGTAACAAATTCAAAGCTTTCGAGACTACTCAGGTGTCTTCATCAGGCTAAGAGTAAAGCCAAAAATGAAGAATCACATATTTCTACACACAACAGGACACAGGAATAGCTAAGACAAGTGAGGGAGGGACAAGTGAGGGGAGACCGGCAACAAAAAGGAGAACAACGATGAATTATCAGCGCCACACAATCACAGATAAATTAATGAATTTAGCTGTGGCAAAAGACTTTTGTATGCCCGCCGGTCATAGCATCATGGATATGGAATTACTGTTATTAAAATATAACTTCAAATATGAGAAACGTACAAAGGTTTCAGAATATAAGCTCATCATGACCTTTGACACTGTTAGTGATGGAATGAATAGATCACATGGATTTATGTCATTCTATATCAATTAAGGAATCTGCGTCTATGCCCTTCCAGGGTCATGAAAACCCCAAAAAATACGCCAATGAGAGGGCAATCAAACTTTCTATCCTTATCTAGGAACTGTTTGAATATTTATGTTCATCCCTGTGAGATAATGACAGTTCTGATACACGTCACTTACTTGTCTTACCTATTGCAATATTCCTGTGTCTGTTGTGTATAGAAATATGTGATGCTTAATTTTTTTAGTTAGTCTTTCCCTGATGAAGAGACGTGAGTAGCCTTGAAAGCTTGCAATTTGTTTCCATCTTTTCAGTTATCCATAAAAAGGTATGAACCACTGCTGACTCTGAAGTCTAAATATTTTCTATCTACTGGCTAACACGGTACAAAGATACACATGTTTTCTAATTTCAAGAAGGAAAAATAAAGAAAATACAAATCTAAACGCATATATGCACATGCCAAAAATAAATGGAACAACACAACACCCAAAAAATTGGTAACAAAATATAGTGTTGTAAATTTAAGAATAAAAGTACATTTTTTTTTTTATGAATAATGCTTAAGGAACGCAATGTTAAACTATAACATAGTGAAGACAATGGATTTTGTAATAGTCACTCATCATCATCATCGCAAATTTTATGTGACAGTCACAGACAATTTAATTATTTAAGTTCATAAAATCGTAACTTTCTATAGCATGTATGACATGTCCAGCATGGACCTCATCAATGTGATTGATGACACAATAATGTACAATAAAAAATAACCATTTAAAAAAACATTAGGCATTGTTTGTCACAATTTAAGTGTGTGCCTGCAAGTGTAGGTGAAACAAAGGCTACGGATAGCAAAGGTATATTCTATGTCTGTATCACACAGTGGACAGCCTCTGATGGGTAATGCCGATGTTATACTGTACGTCAATAAAGTCTGCGGCTGAAATCATGCATTTTTTGCTTGTAGAGTGTTGAAGAGGGTAAAAGAATGTCTGTTTGCGCAAAGCTTTATCCGTCAACACTACCTTCCTACTGTCACGCGTAGGGTAGGGTAGCGTGTGGCAATTAGCTGACTATCAAATGTGAGGTTAGGCTGCGTTATTGCGCACTAGGGACGCCAAAAAAAATACAGCAGTAATAATTTAATGTGTAATACTACACCTATGACAAACCAAAAAATTACGTTCCTCTTTAACAATGTACAAGACTAACAAGCCTAATGGTTGACGCTGACTTAATTGAGATACAGTATTACATCAACATTGTCCATGAGTAACTATGCACTGTGATACCTATATACCAGTATTAATTTATATCTCTTGTGGTTGTTTCAACAGCACTTGCAGGTATAAGTAACCTATTGTCAGTATGCATGATGCACTTTCTAGATGTAATAATTTATTATTGGACATTATTACCATGTTTACATGCTGGCATTTCATATATGGTGTTTGAAGTTACAGTTGGCATCAGTATGTGTATTTTATAATGTCTGTCATAAATAAAACTCGTCATGATGATGATGAGGATGTAATGATTCGTACATCCATTGAGTGCATTATCTTACAGGTACAGATAAAGTTCCTTTAAAAGCATTAATTCATAAGTCTGAAATGTACTTTTATGCATTAATTTAAAAATGTGAAGAGTAGACTATGTTTTATTTTTTGTTACCATTTCTAATAGACATGTGCAGATATGCGCTGTGATGACAAATTATTATTTGTCCATATTTTTCTTAAAATTTATCATTCTAGGCCTGCAAACTTCACAATTTCATGTTTTCAGCATAACAAGCAGGGTGACGGCTCTTCCTATTTGGAGCATGTTGGTCATGTGTTTTTCTGTCCATGTGTCGGGAACAGGACACTTCTTGCCGTTGACACAGCAGGGGAACAGCTGGCGTTACTGAACCCCACTAACAGTAGAGCTTGTGTTTTGTTCTGTGGACACGACACTTCTGAGCAGCAACTGGCAGTGTTGGAGCCCAGGGAGTAGAGTTCAGGTGGTAGAAAGATGAACATAACAGGAGACATGGATAACGTTGCGAACCAGTTATTTAATCTGAAAACGGACAGAGAAATTCTGGCGAGATCCATGCCTTGTTCATTTTCAGAAAAGTAAGCCGGTCTACATTATCGGAGGATAGTCGCATGCGACGGTCTGTTAGTACACCACCTGCAGCACTAAAGACGCGCTCCGATAATACACTGGCAGCAGGGCAAGCAGCACCTCCAATGCATACTGGCTAAGCTCTGGCCATGTATCCAGCTTAGAGACCCAAAACTTGAATGGGGAAGAGCCATCTGGGAGTACACTGAGAGGCAAAGCCAAGTAGTCTGTCACCATCTGACGGATACGTTGCCTCCCGCTGACTGGAGCCCTCTCGGATGGTGTAGACATTTGTGGCGCTGCCACAAAACTTTGCCACATTTTGAACATACTGGTCTTTCCCTGTGCAGAGGCACTGCGTGTGCTCCCTCTTGTTGCAGAGCTCTCTACACTGCCTCGACGCACAGAGCTGCTTTGTAAAGCAGTAGCAGCAGCAGTGCTCTCGGCAGTAAGGTAGAACATTAGGGATTGCACCAGTGTGTCTTGGTACTCCCGCATTTTACGCTCCCGGTTCAACGGTGTGATGAGGCTTTTGACGTTGTCCCGGTAGCGAGGGTCTAGGAGGGTGTACACCCAATAATCAGACGTCGTGAGAATGTGGGCGATGCGGCGGTCGTTTTTAGGCACTGCAGCATGAAATCAACCATGTGCTGCAGACTCCCAACTGGCAAAGAAACGCTGTCCTCTGCAAGAGGCGTTATCTCTGCCTGCTCTGCATCACCCCACCCTCGCTCTACATACTGACTAGAGCGTTGTGTACCTCCCTCTGGAGCGATGTCTTCCTCCTCCATTGACTCCTCCTCCTCATCCTCCTCACAAAGTGAGCCCTGCCCAGCCCTTTGTGAGGAACCACGTTGCGCTGACTTTCCAGAAGGTGATGGAATTTGTGACTCCTCATCCTCCACCTCTTCCAAAACCTCATCCCTTATTGCTTGCATGTTTTTTGAAGCAGGCAGATAAGGGGACAGTCAGGCTGACTAGTGCATCATCTGCACTCGCCATCCGCGTTGACTCATCAAACGCACGCAAAACGTGGCACATGTCCTTCATAGTGGCCCACTCATTAATGGTGAAGTGTGGACGGCGCAAATTGCGTGTTGATTGCGCCTGATGCAGCTGATTACTCCATAACTGCTGGCTGCTGCTCACACAACCGCTCCAACATATGTAACGTTGAATTCCACCTGGTGGATACGTCACATATGATGCGATGTTCAGGAAGGCGCAATCTGCGTTGCAGAGCTGCAATGCGCGATCTGGCCATGCTGGAACGTCGCAAGTGAGCGCACTCTAGGCGGACCTTGTGCAGCAGTGCATCAAGATCCGGATAGTCCCTCAAAAAACTCTGCACGACCAAGTTGAGCACATGTGCCAGACATGGTATGTGAGTGAGGTTGCCAAGGCCAGAGCTGCCACCAGATTTCGGCCATTGTCACACACTACCAAACCTGGCTGGAGATTCGCTGGCAAAAACCACACGTCGCTCTCCTGCTTGATGGCATTCCAGACCTCCTGCGCTGTGTGGCTTCGATTCCCATGGGAATTAATTTCAGAACGGCCTGTTGCGTTTGGCCACGGCTGTGCTCATATCGGTCGCATCAGGTAAGCGTCCACGGGTCCATGTGGAGGTAGACCGTGACGGCTCCTGCAGCGATGATTCTGAGGAACTGGAGTAGGAGGAGGAGTCAATGTGGACAGACTTGATTCCGGCAATCCTTGGAGTTGGCAGAACACGTACAGCGCCACTCGCAAGATCTGTACCCGGCTCCACAACATTCACCCAATGGGCAGTGAGTGAAAGGTATCGTCCTGGCCATGGGTACTGGTCCACGCATCGGTGTCAGGTGGACCTTGCTACTGACGGCGTTTAGTAGCGCATGTTTAATTTTTGCCTCAACATGCTTTTGCAGACCAGGGACGGCTTGCCTGCTGAAATAAAATCGGCTGGGCACATTGTATTGTGGGACTGCCAATGCCATTAATTCACGGAAATGTCAGTCTCCACCAGCCTGAATGACAGCATTTCAAGGGACAGGAGTTTTGCAATGACAGCATTCAGAGCCTGTGCTCGTGGATGGTTTGCCGAGTATGGCCGTCTTTTATCCCATGCCTGTGCTACCGATGGCTGTTTTGTGGCCTGGGTGTGTGAGGATGACAGGGAACTTGCACCTGTGGGTGGAATAACACTGTGTCTCTGGACAACAGTGACAGAGGTTTTCCATGGCGATCCTTTGAGGAAGCCTTACCAGCTGTGTGTGAACTGGAGGAAGAGGCTCCAACAGGAGCTGAAGATGTAGGTGCTGCTGTAGGTTGGCCTACATCTCCAGTGTGTCTTTGTAACTCAACAAAGTGCTTTGACCGCACATGTTTCCACATATTTGTTGTATTAAGGTTACTGACACTTTACCTCTTTTAATTTTTTGATTACACAGCTTGCATTTGACATAGCAAATATCATCTGCAACTGTATCAAAAAAGGACCACGCAGAGCAAGTCCTGGGAGCGCCCGGTTTGGCTGTTGTAAGAGAACTGCTCCGAACGGGTGCCAAACTGGAGGCTACAGGCAAGCGAGTCTGCAGCCTACTCTCCCTACTGTTTGGACCGTTGGGGCAATCTCTTCCTCAGAGCTGCTCCCACCACCTTCCTGTTCCTCACGCCATGTTGGGTCTTGGACCTCATCATCTCCACCACTACCCTCTTCCAACACCTGCTGTTGTTGGGTGGTCTGGCCAGCACCATGCTCAACAGAAACTGGCAACTGAGTCTCATCATCATCAGATGCGTTCTGCGGTGTGCTGACCCATCGGCACTGGCTCACCCGCCTTTTCAGATTCAGAGAGACACAGCTGTTGCGCATCACTGCATACTGCCTCTTCTTCACATTCCAGAATGCTGCTTGGCTGGGCCCCTGTTTCCAAGCCAACAGATTCTGAGAACAGAAGCAGAGACTCAGCTGGCTCCTGTACAGAGCTCTCTGACTGCCTGGGCAATTTGGCAGGCGGTGAAGAGACTGATGGTTGTTCAACAGTGCTGTGGTCCTGAGAGGAGGTGGAAGGTATTGAAGTCGATGCATTGGCTGCCATCCAACCAACAACGGCTTCAATTTGTTCTTCACGCAGCAGGGGGGTACGCTGAGCTCCTACAAAAGTGCGCATAAAGGAACGCTCACGGGGAAAACTGGTGGATGCTGTGTCACTGGGTGCGGCAGCAGCCACAGAATCCCACGTCCTCTCCCTGCTGCAAATCCACGGCCTCGACCACGACCACGTGCCTTACTCACTGACTTCTTCATCTTGGTAGATTGATAAAGAAAGTCAGAAAAGTTAAGGCCTAAGTGTGGTTATTCCTCACAGACTACAGTGAACCCTGCAGACAACTGTTCAGTATCTGTGAAAGGCCCCTTTGTGTAGTTCTATAGTGTTTGCAACCAATGTATTGTATACGGATGGAAGCGCGTCACACTAATAGATTATATTTTTTTCACTAAAATGGAGCAGCACCAATTAGAGAAAAATGTGAAGGATGAGACAGTGACACACGCTCAGCAGACTACAACCGGCAGTGGTTTGAAGTACAAACTGGAGCGTAATCTGCACTCACAAAATGAAAAGCTCACAGACTACAGTGAACACTGAAACACAAACTATTCACTATCTGTGAAAAGCTCCTTTGTGTAGTTCTATAGTGTTTGCACCAATGTATTGTATACGGATGGAAGCGCGTCACACTAATAGATTAGTTTTTTTTCCACTAAAATGGAGCAGCACCAATTAGAGAAAAATGTGAAGGATGAGGCAGTGACACACGCTCAGCAGACTACAACCGGCAGTGGTTGAAGTACAAACTGGAGCGTAATCTGCACTCACAAAATGAAAAGCTCACAGACTACAGTGAACACTGAAACACAACTATTCACTATCTGTGAAAAGCTCCTTTGTGTAGTTCTATAGTGTTTGCAACCAATGTATTGTATACGGATGGAAGCGCGTCACACTAATAGATTAGTTTTTTTTCCACTAAAATGGAGCAGCACCAATTAGAGAAAAATGTGAAGATGAGGCAGTGACACACGCTCAGCAGACTACAACCGGCAGTGGTTGAAGTACAAACTGGAGCGTAATCTGCACTCACAAAATGAAAAGCTCACAGACTACAGTGAACACTGAAACACAACTATTCACTATCTGTGAAAAGCTCCTTTGTGTAGTTCTATAGTGTTTGCAACCAATGTATTGTATACGGATGGAAGCGCGTCACACTAATAGATTAGTTTTTTTTCCACTAAAATGGAGCAGCACCAATTAGAGAAAAATGTGAAGGATGAGGCAGTGACACACGCTCAGCAGACTAACAACCGGCAGTGGTTGAAGTACAAACTGGAGCGTAATCTGCACTCACAAAATGAAAAGCTCACAGACTACAGTGAACACTGAAGCACAACTATTCACTATCTGTGAAAAGCTCCTTTGTGTAGTTCTATAGTGTTTGCAACCAATGTATTGTATACGGATGGAAGCGGTCACACTAATAGATTAGTTTTTTTTCCACTAAAATGGAGCAGCACCAATTAGAGAAAAATGTGAAGGATGAGGCAGTGACACACGCTCAGCAGACTACAACCGGCAGTGTTGAAGTACAAACTGGAGCGTAATCTGCACTCACAAAATGAAAAGCTCACAGACTACAGTGAACACTGAAACACAACTATTCACTATCTGTGAAAAGCTCCTTTGTGTAGTTCTATAGTGTTTGCAACCAATGTATTGTATACGGATGGAAGCGCGTCACACTAATAGATTAGTTTTTTTTCCACTAAAATGGAGCAGCACCAATTAGAGAAAAATGTGAAGGATGAGGCAGTGACACACGCTCAGCAGACTACAACCGGCAGTGGTTGAAGTACAAACTGGAGCGTAATCTGCACTCACAAAATGAAAAGCTCACAGAATACAGTGAACACTGAAACACAACTATTCACTATCTGTGAAAAGCTCCTTTGTGTAGTTCTATAGTGTTTGCAACCAATGTATTGTATACGGATGGAAGCGCGTCACACTAATAGATTAGATTTTTTTCCACTAAAATGGAGCAGCACCAATTAGAGAAAAATGTGAAGGATGAGGCAGTGACACACGCTCAGCAGACTACAACCGGCAGTGGTTGAAGAACTAACTGGAGCGTGATCTGCACTCAAAAAATCAAAACCTCACAGACTGCAGTGAACACTGAAACACAACTATTCACTATCTGTGAAAAGCTCCTTTGTGTAGTTCTATAGTGTTTGCAACCAATGTATTGTATACGGATGGAAGCGCGTCACACTAATAGATTAGATTTTTTTCCACTAAAATGGAGCAGCACCAATTAGAGAAAAATGTGAAGGATGAGGCAGTGACACACGCTCAGCAGACTACAACCGGCAGTGGTTGAAGAACTAACTGGAGCGTGATCTGCACTCAAAAATCAAAACCTCACAGACTGCAGTGAACACTGAAACACAACTATTCACTATCTGTGAAAAGCTCCTTTGTGTAGTTCTATAGTGTTTGCAACCAATGTATTGTATACGGATGGAAGCACGTCACACTAATAGATTTGATTTTTTTCTAATATAATGGAGCTGCACCAATTCCACTAAATAAAATAAAAAAAAAGAGTCAGTGACACGTGCAGATGCCTACAAACAGCGGTGGATGCAGAGCAAACTGCAGCGTCACCTGCACTGTCACACACACACCTTGCACAGAGCTGTTAAAACAACACTGGCAAAAATGAAGCTTTACACAGCGGTTGGTAAACTAGCCTGCCTCAAGCACAGTAGTACACAAAATCGCAATATGTAACTGTCCCTCAGAGTTAGCAGAGTAGCGTTCTGTCCCTTACTGAGTTCACAGCACAGTGACGCTAAAATGGCGGCGGCGCCTTTTATAGTGCATTCTGACATCATTTCAGCAGCCAATCACAGCCATGCCATTAGTTAAGATGACCGCAGCATTACAGGATGTGCCCACACTTCGTAGGATTCCTCATTGGCTGACTAAAATCACATTGCCTCTCAAAGAATTATGGGAACTTCCGATTCCGGTATACGATATGGAAAAAGTATCGGAATTAAGTATCGGAATTCCGATAACGCGAATATCGGCCGATACCCGATACTTGCGGTATCGGAATGCTCAACACTACCCATCATCCAAAAATTTTATGAAAAACGTATGTATTGCTTTTTTAAAGTCGTTTCAATTTTCTACTAAGACACAAAATACTCAGGTAGCAGAATGTATACATTATATTGAAAACAATCAGAATGAGGCAACCCCCAAAAAAAGAAAATTCCTTAATAATCAGGGAAATGGCATCGGAAATCTATATTAAAACTTTACTAAAAAATCTTGGTTGTATCTGGCCATAAAAACTTTGAACTACAAATTCCTAGCACCCTGTAATAACACCAAACACATAAAATGACTCAGAAAACTGAAGACTTTCTAGCTAGTACATCCCAACACCAAAGTGAGCTTAATAATTCCCTCAAGATTCAAAAAGTAGATTTGACCTTTAAACTCCTACTAGCCAAGTTTGAAGACAGCAATAGGAAAAATAAATAATAACATTAGAGGCATTCCTGAATCAATCTCACCCCGCTAACTGAAAAAAAACTTCAAAAATGACATCACAGCTATTATCTAATTAGGACAAGAACAAATTCGTTATTAATGCTTGTAGAATCCCCAAACCTAAATTTTCATCAGAAAATATTGCAAGAGATGTGATTGATTGTTTCTTTCCATCCTTCCATAATAAATTACTTATTAAAACTAACTTGGAACTCAAAAAGCTTCCACCTCCCTACAATAACATTCTCATAATTAAAATAAAAAATTATCAAAATTTACCCTTCTTTAGAGGAAAGCCTTTATGAAAACCACGAAAGAACTTTGCCGAGTTGGATTAACATATCGTTGGTACGAATCGGCAACTCTGCAAGTTAAATCTAGAAAAAAAACATTTCCATTTCTTCACCGGATGAAGGACCTGACCTTCTGCAACAGTTGGGTATAAATCTTCCAAGACGTCAAGATCTCCTTCCAACCTGAGCAGGATGCTAATCATCCTTTTTACCTAAGACATGGGACACAATTAAAGTCAAGCACTTCCCAATTTATCTTTATTGGATTATAACTTGGATATCTATTGGATTACAAATAGCTGTCTCCCGGGGTTAGAATTCTAACCATGATTTTACTCTTGCTCTTGGTTTACAATTGCGACCCTACTTGGAATACAAAATCATTTAACATGTTGTTTCTAATATTTTATGGGACTTTCGAATTTAACCCCTTAATGACCAAGCCATTTTGTAGGTTAATGACCAGGCCAATTTTTACATTTCTGACCACTGTCTCTTTATGTGCTTATAACTCTGGAACGCTTCAACGGATCTTGGCGATTCTGAGATTGTTTTCTCGTGACATATTGTACTTCATGATAGTGGTAAAATTTCTTCAATATAACTTGCGTTTACTTATGAAAAAAACGGAAATATGTCAAAAATTTTGAAAATTTTGCAATTTTCAAAATTTTAATTTTTATGCCATTAAATCAGAGAGATATGTCACAAAAAATAGTTAATAAATAACATTTCCTACATGTCTACTTTACATCAGCACCATTTTGGAACCAAATTTTTTTTTTTGTTAGGAAGTTATAAGTGTTAAAAGTTGACCAGCAATTTCTAATTTTTCCAACAAAATTTACAAAACCATTTTGTTTAGGGACCACCTCACATTTGAAGTGAATTTGAGGGGTCAATATGACAGAAAATACCCAAAAGTGACACCATTCTAATAACTGCACCTCTCAAGGTGTTCAAAGCCACATTCAAGAAGTTAATTAACCCTTTAGGTACTACACATGAATTGAAGCAATGTGGAAGGAAAAAATGAACATTTAACTTTTTTTCCCCAAATTTTTCTTTTGACACAATTTTTTAAATTTTGTCAAGGGTATCAGGATAAAATGAACCACATATTTGTTGTACAATTTCTCCTGAGTACACCGATACCGATGTGAGGGGGAAAACCAATCTTTAGGCACACGGCAGTGCTCAGAAGGGAAGGAGTATCATTTGAGATTTTGAATGTCAAATTGGCTGGAATCGAGAGCGGACACCATGTCGCGTTTGGAGAGTCCTTGATGTACCTACACAGTGGAAACCCCCCCATAAGTAACCTCATTTTGGAAACTAGACCCCCAAGGAACTTATCTAGATCTGTGGTGAGCACTTTGAACCCCAAGGGCTTCACAGAAGGTTGTAACGTAGAGCCATAAAATTTAAAAATCATATTTTTTCCACAAAAATGATCTTTTCACCCCAATTTTTATTTTTCAAAGGATAAAAGGATCCCAAAAGTTATTGTGCAATTTGACCTGAGTACGCTGATACCCCATATGTGGGGGTAAACCACTATTTGGCCGCATGGCAGAGCTCGGAAGGGAAGCAGCACCATTTGACTTTTTTGGCTGGAATTGAGATTGGACATCATGTCGCATTTGGAGAGTCCCTGATGTGCCTAAACAGTGGAAACCCCCCACAAGTGACCCCATTTGGAAACTAGACCCCCCCAAAGAACTTAACTAGATGTGTTGTGAGAGCTTTGAACCCCAAGGGCTTCACAGAAGGTTATAACGTAGAGCATAAAATTAAAAAATCATATCTTTTCCACAAAAATGATCTTTTCATCCCAATTTTTATTTTCCAAAGGATAAAAGGACCCCAAAAGTTATTGTGCAATTTGTCCTGAGTACGCTGATACCCCATATGTGGGGGTAAACCACTATTTGGACGCATGGCAGATCTCGGAAGGGAAGCAGCGCCATTTGACTTTTTTAGCTGGAATTGAGATTGGACACCATATCGCATTTGGAGAGTCCCTGTGTGCCTAAACAGTGGAAACCCCCCAAGAGACCTCATTTTGGAAACTAGACCCCCCAAGGAACTTATCTAGATGTGTGGTGAGAGCTTTGAACCTCCAAGGGCTTCACAGAAGGTTATAACCCCCAATTTTTATTTTCCAAAGGGTAACAGGACCCCAAAAGTTATTGTGCAATTTGTTTGAGTACGCTGAAACTCCATATGTGGGGTAAACCACTATTTTGACGAATGGCAGAGCTCGGAAGGGAAGGAGCGCCATTTTAAAATGCAGACTTTGATGGAATGGTCTGCGGGTGTCATGTCACGTTTGGAGAGCCCCTGATGTGCCTAAACAGTAGAAACCCCCCACAAGTGACTCCATTTTGGAAACTAGACCCCCAAGGAACTTATCTAGATGTGTGGTGAGCACTTTGAACCCCCAAGTGCTTCACAGAAGTTTTTAACGTAGAGCCGTGAAAAATAAGAAAAAATTTTTCTACAAAAATAATCTTTTTGCACCCACATTTTTAATTTTATAAGGGTAACAGGAGAAATAGGATCCCAAAAGCTATTGTACAATTTGTCCTGAGTATGCTGATACCCCATATGTGGGGGGAACCACTATTTTTACGCATGGCAGAGCTCGGAAGGGAAGCAGCGCCGTTTTTTAAATGCAGACTTTGATGGAATGGTCTGCGGGAGTCATGTCGCGCTTGGAGAGCCCTGATGTCCCTAAACAGTAGAAACCCCCCACAAGTGACCCCATTTTGCAAACTAGACTCCCCAAGGAACTTATCTAGATGTGTGGTCAGCACTTTGAACCCCCAAGGGCTTCACTGAAGTTTATAACGTAGAGCCGTGAAAATAAAAAAATCATATTTTTTTCCACAAAAATGACCTTTTGCCCCCAAAATTTATTTTTATAAGGGTAACAGGCGAAATAGGACCCCTAAAGTTGATGTGCATTTTGTCCTGAGTACGCTGATATCCCATATGTGGGGGGGAACCACTGTGATCGCCTTACTTCGATCTTTGGGAGGCAGAATGAACAAATCCACAAAAGGTGAAGAATTGGTTTTCTTTTTTACGCCGCTCCTCGTGCGGTATTAGTGATTAGGCGACTTTATTCCTCGGATCGGTGCGATTACAGCGATATAAGATTTATACCCTTTTTTCATGTTTAGCTTCTGTCACACTCTAAAAGACGATTTTTTTTGGAAGAATTTTTTGTAAGAAATTTTTGCATCGCCGTATTTTGAGAGCTATAATTTTTCCATATTTGTCCGACAGAGTTATCTGTGGGCTTATTTTTTGTGGAACGAGCTGATGTTTTTACTGGTACCATATTCGGGCACATAAGGTTTTTTGATCGCTTCCTATTCCGATTTTTGTGGAAGCAGAATAAACAAAAACCAGTAATTCAGGAATTGTTCTTTTTTTTTTTTCCTCCGTTCCGCGAGTGGTAAAATTGATAAAGCAGCTTTATTCTTCGGGTCACTATGATTACAGCGATACCTCATTTATATATTTTTTTTTTTTGGCGTTTTTTACACAATTAAAAATTTTATAGAAAAAATTATTTTTGCATCAGTTTATTACGCGAGCTATAACTTTTTTATTTTTTCGCTGATGATGCTGTATAGCGGCTTTTTTTTGTGGACAAGATGACGTTTTCAGCGGTACCATGATTATTTATATCCGACTTTTTGATCGCGTGTTATTGCACTTTTTCCAAGCGGTATGATGATACCGCTTGGAAAAAGTATAATTTACTACTTTTTTGTGTTTTTTTTATGTCTTTCACTGAAGCGGTTAACTAGGGTTATGCTTTTATAGATGGTATTTTTATGGACGCGACGATACCAAACATGTGTATTTTTTTGTTTTTTTTTTTTTTATTGCATAAAAATGTGTATTTTTTAGGGGAATTTTTTAAAATTATTTTTTAATATTTTTTTTACAATTTTTTGAAAAAAATGTTTTTTTACCTTGTCCCTTTATGGGACTTTCACTTTTTTACTATTGATTGCGGTTACAATGCATTGCAATGCTCCAGCATTGCAATGCATTTTACCTAAAGTGAAAGCTTTAGGTACAATGCACACGCAGTGGTAGTTCAAAGGCATGACGTGCACAGTCCATCAAGGTGCCAAAACTGACACCTTGCCATGATGGACTGTGCACATCATTGGACATTAAGGGGTTAAATATATGCTCATAAAAAGCTTTCAACTATTTAATTTGCATACAATCCAGTATAATCAACACCAGTTATGCTAATTTATTTTTACTTGGACTAATCTAAACACCACTTTGGTCCACAATTTGTATTGACAGGTTTCCATAGTCAATAAGATATATTTTCTTTCCCTCCCCTTTTCACTTTCCTTCCCAATTTTCCTCCCCCAATAGGATTGTTATGTGTATATTGTTTGCATAATGTTTGTTATTCCCTTTAAAAACATTTCAAATTTTAATAAAATTATTGGAACAAGGAAGTACACTAATATGCACTTATAATGACTGAGGAACAAGGGAAGCAATATTCATCCAGTGAATTAAAAGTTTTGGCCATTACAGGGACTGTGATCTAAAAAATTACTATATGTATGTCCTCTACTGCAGCATATGGTTGACACGAAAGAGCATCTTGATTCAAAAGGAAGAAAGCTCTATGACTGTAAGAATTGTGAACAGGAGGAAAATAGGTGAAGTCCTTACCTTGTGGATTTAATATTTGCCATACGTCTGTCAGCCGAGGAGTACAGAAGACCCTTTCAAAGATCGGAGTAGGTTTAATGGAACAGTACCCGCATATATAAGAGCCCTGTACAACAAGCCAAGTTGTGGAAGTCTGGTGACTGGAAAATAAACAAGAGGAAATAATATTTCCCAATTTCCTAAGTACAAAATTAATGCCATTAGACAAAATTTTAGATAAAATAGCATCCTGATGTAATATGGGGAATATTTATGCATTAAATTAATTATTTTAAATTAATATGTACTGTAAGGGGTGGGGAAAAGTTACTTGTCCTGTTGGTGGATGTTTAGCCCGTTTGTTATGTAATAGGGAACATCGTGTTTTGTTGTGAGCAATAGCTTGGGCTCAATTCAGTTGTATATTTTTATAGCCGATTTAGGCGAGCACCTTCTGATATTAAAAGATTCCCTTTGATAACCGCTGTCTGAAGAACATAGATGACGAGTTCTAATAAATGCACCTAGTGGCAGGTTATGAACAGTATGTGGGGTATGACAGCTATCTACATGTAGGTTAGAATTAACACTCGTCAGCTTTCTGTATAATGAAGTGTGACCCATTGGTAACATCAACATATAATATGACATCAAAGAAAGGTGCTACTTGGGTATGTATGCCAATCTCAAATTCAAAATTTAATTAATTGGTATCAATGAATTCCCCAAAAGATGTTAACAAGTCTTGGGGAGAGGATTTAGATAGTTTCTGCCAAATCATGCGCAAGACATCTTTCTATCTCCCATACCATCGGATGGAAGATATAAAGAGATTATTAATCGTATGAATAGTCTTCTCCTCCCACTAAGACATTTAAAGGTTGACCAGTGAAGGTGAAAAACTGGACCCTATTGGACAACTGCAGATTTGTAGAAAAAATGAGCCATCAAAACTGAAAAAATTATTCTATAGAAGAAATATGGTAAAAATAAGAATACAATCACATAGATTAGAAGAATAAGTACTGTATCTTGACAAAAAAAACGAATAAGCTTGATGGGATAACCTATGTAGGATAATCGAATATAATGAAGACACATCACAGTTAACCCAGAAACACTTGTCAGTCCATTTAAAGTTCTCAATGCTCACTAGCTACTTTTTAATCACGGATATGGCCACGTAATTCCAGTATTTGTAATAGCTGGTGCAGCCAGATAGATGTTCAGTGAGGGAAACCAATTCCTGCAACAATTGGACGTAAGTGTTGTGGGACGATAGCCTTGTGCATATTGCAAATGCATGAAAATAGGACAGACTGGTGACTACACCAGAAAGCATTCATATGTTATTCAGTACTCCCATTTGTATACCCTCTTGTAAAATATGGTCAAGTTTCAATTTGGCATCAGATGTGTGGTCATTATTAGGGATGAGCGAACGTACTCGGTAATAGCACTCGAGTATCTGGGTGCTTGGATTTGCTCACTACTCTGCGAGCATTAGCCTGTGCTTCACTTCAAAAATTTCAATACCCGCCCGCATGTTTGGCGCCTGTTACTAAGCCAATAAACCTGCAAGGATTGCCTGCGAGTCACTGTAATGCCGTAGCCATCTTGGCAGTGAAATTACTGTGATTGTGTGGCCGTTATGACATCATCAGAGGGTAATATCTTGACTTCAACAAAGCATTTGACAAAGTATCTCACACAATCCTTATTGAAAAAATAACTAAGTATGGAATAAACAAGGCATCTGTTAGATGGATTCATAACTGGCTTAGTGATCGGTCTCAAGGAGTGGACGTAAACGGCTGCACATCCAGTTGGAAGAATTTCTCAAGTGGGGTACCACAGGGCTCTATCCTGGGCCCTGTATTGTTCAACATCTTAATCAATGGTTTAGATGAAAGAATTGAGGGTAAACTGATTAAATTTGCTGATGTTACAAAGCTAGGAGGGGTAGCTAATACTAGAGAAGAGAGAGAGAGGATTCAAAAATATATAAATAAACTGGAGCAGTGGGCATCAGCTAACAGAATGGTTTTTTAACAGGGAAAAATGCAAAGTACTACATCTGGGAAATAAAAATGAAAAAAGCATATACAAAATGGGATAAATAGGGCTAAGCAACAGCACATGTGAAAAGGACTTGGGTATACTAATAGATCAAAGACTGAACATGAGTCAACAGTGTGATGCAGTAGCAAAAAAGGCAAATGCAATTCTGGGATGTATTAACAGAAGCATACAGTCTAGATTACATGAGGTCATTATTGCCCTCTACTCCTCTCTGGTCAGACCTCATCTTGAATACTGTGTCCAATTTAGGGCACCACATTTAAAAAAGACATCAACAAACTGGAGCAAGTTCAGAGAAGAGTGACCAGAATGGTGACCAGTCTGTAAACCATGTCCTATGAGGAATGGTTACAGGATTTTGGAATGTTTAGCTTGCAAAAAACAAGACTGAGAGGAGACTTAATAGCTGTCTACAAATATCTCAAGGGCTGTCACATTGTAGAAGGATAATCTTTATTCTCATTTGCACAAGGAAGGACTAGAAGCAATGGGATGACTCTGAATGGAAGGAAACACAGATTAGATATTAGAAAAAGTTTTTGACAGTTAGGGTGATCAATGAGTGGAACAGGCTGCCACGAGAAGTGGTGAGTTCTCCTTCCATGGAAGTCTTCAAACAGAGGCTGGACAGACTCCTGTCTGGGATGATTTAGTGAATTCTGCTTTGAGCAGGGGGTTGGACCAGATGACCCAGGAGGTCCCTTCCAACTCTACCATTCTTTGATTCTATGATTCTATGATCTTTTCAGTTAGACATTAAAAGGTATCAACCACTGAGGACTCTCAAATGTTAATAATTTTCTATTTACTAGCTAACATGGTACAAAGATATATATTTGGACTAATAATTTTAAGAATTGCTGATGCATTAAAAGGATGGCACAAGGATGCAATAACACTCCAAATGAATGACAATTCAGTTGAAAATTTTTTTTTTTTCTGGATGAACTATTTTTGATACACTCTTATGAACTTAGCATGACAGTTACAAACAATGTTCATCAAGCTTCTTTCAAGTCAAAATACTACTGGCTTCATGTACCAAACAGTAATAATGACTTGCTTTAATTATTAAAACTGCAGAATTGTACTCTAGCTGAACAAAAATTAGAAATAAAAGTAGAACATGGCAATAAAAAACAATTGACTCAACTGGATCAGTTTCAGGTTTTACAGTCTTATTCCCAAAACTGCAAGCAGCTAGAAAACTTCTTGGCATGTGTCATAAATTGTTCCCTGAGTTTATTACGGAGATCTAATGCACCTTTTTTATGTTTCTTTAGGCTTTTTCTGATTTGCTTTGACTCTTATCACCTTTCCTTGGCAAGTTCAATACTTGGCTGGCAGTTCTTGTATCATAAGGGAGTCTCTGTCATATCTCTGGGCAGCACTAGTATAGAACTGTTATCAGGTTTGAGTCTCTCGGCTGTGCTTTCAGAAGTTCTATACAACAGAAAATATATTTTAGAGATCCAGAAAGGCAGAAGGCAACCAGCATTAAGGGATTCTGCTTCAAAGAATTTCCAACCTATGGATTCCTGAAATAGTTGGCAGATAATGCGGTTTAAGGTTTTTTCTTCAGTAAAGTCTTGCAATTTATTGTACACAGCTACACTGTTTTTCATTTTTTTTTGCAAGGCACAGCTTTTAAGTTAATTCAATATGTATCTAAAGTTTGCAGTTGGAGCTATATATGTAGTAAACAGGTTCAATGAACAAACAGTAAAAGTAAATTCACTGTGAAATTCCATTTATCTAACATTCACAGCAGACTGTGGAAAATTCTGCAGTTTTTATAATTAAAATACATTGTTATGACTTTATTGCTAAACAGCACTATTTTAGATGGATGATAACTGCCTTGATATGTTTAAAAATCATTCCTACAGAGGCAGCATTGAACCTCCCAACTTCTATGCCTCTCCAGCTCCCTAACATACAGTTGTGAAGAAAAATATTGCCTGACAGTTCTAAGTAGGCTACCACGAGCAGGATTTGAGCTAGCCACTACTTTGGCAAAATCCCAGTGCTTGCCCTGGCCTTCACCCTTGTCCTGTTCTTACACAGGATTCCTTGGCCTGAGACCATTAGGGTTGGCTGCTTCTCAGTGATGCAGGTTGGCAGGAATGGTCAGATAGCCAGATCAGAACTAGGTGACCAGACAGTATACAAAAATATTAGGAAAGAGAATGGTCAGTAAATGAGCTATGGTCAGAAACAGGAAGATCCAATGGAAAACAAGATCTGAAATTTAGGGTGTGTAAAGCAGTGAAACTGAACATTATCAGGCAGCTTCCAGTAGTACTTTGGTGCCACAGTAGGGAGCAGATAGGAAAACACCAGTCATGGTTATTACACAATGTACAGAACTGTGACAGTCCCAGTAGTGGTGTAGTGGTGTTGGGAGTCACTCATCTAATAATGACTGCTTATTCTAAGGATGGGTTATCAATATTAATG
Source organism: Oophaga sylvatica (assembly GCA_033576555.1). Classification (NCBI taxonomy): domain Eukaryota; kingdom Metazoa; phylum Chordata; class Amphibia; order Anura; family Dendrobatidae; genus Oophaga; species Oophaga sylvatica. The sequence continues at coordinate 1,738 of JARQOD010007149.1, read as the reverse complement.
TTCCAAAAATATCTTCAAACCTCTACTGCACAGAAAGAGTCAACACATTTCATAAAATTCTTTTGTTTTAATAGTCCTTAGTATTGCAACTGTTTCCTTTGTTTTCCTTGTTCACATGCTGAATGTTTTATTGTATTGAATATTTAATATGTAATGCTGTGGAGTAGCAGAAACGACGTGTATTTAGCTATTGTAAACAACCTCACATACTAAAATACAGTTGTATTCGAAAAATTCACTTCTGAATGATTCAGGTCATTAATAAGTCTAAATCTGGTTACTACTTGTTCAAATTAAAATCAAGTATTAGACATTTTTTTAATTTTGTTTCAGTAATCAAACAAAACATATCAAATTAGTTTATAAAAATTGAAAAATTTACAAACCTCAGACATAATCTGACACTTATTCCAACCGCCAGGGCCAGCAAGAAAAAATGATGATAGTTGAGTATTGGTAGATGATAGAATAAGAATTGGCTTAAAAAAAGAACACAACTATATTAGATGAAAATATCCATGCTCTAATGAGGAAGCCTTACTGGTAAGGAGTAAGTATCAGTTTAGGCAGAAAATAATATTTGCTGCAAATTCTTTTATATAGTTTCACCAATGTCTTATTTGGTAACATTGATGACAAATGTAGTGCTTATTATAATGTTAAGCTTGGTAAGTAAATAAATATTAAAACAGTAATATACAATTTTAACAAACACCCAGCATCATCGTGTCCTTACTGGTGAGACCTAGTAAAAATATTGAGAAGCTTGTGGTCTATTACATGGAGTAAAGGCATGAACTGGTAAATTTTTCAGACTATAAAACACACTTTTCCCCAAAAAATTTGGGAAGAAAATGGAGTGCATCTTATAATCCGAATGTAGCTTATGGGGGGGCAAAGGTGGTGGAGTGGGGTCACAGGAGGCAGGAGCAGGGTTGCTACTGTAGAAAGTCGGTAGCGACAGGAGAGGGGCAATGTTGCAGACCTTGGGCTAGAAGGAGGGGGTGTCCCAGCGGCAAGAGGCAGGAGCCGAGTCCTCGCTGTGTTCATTGACCTCGCATTGGGATTCAGGAAAATGGAGGCATTTCTCGGCACCTGAGTAGATTTAGATCTCTGCTCATTGACGACCAAAGATTCAATCTATGCATAGTTGTCATGGGTGTATCGCACGAGGATCGTCGCGATTACACACTCTGACTTCTCACAGCTGAGTTGCTGTTTCTTTGTGTTTGGTAATGAGGGAGTTAATTTTACCTAGCTCTTTGCTAAGACTAGGTCCAGCCTCGCCCGGCTGCTTTTGATTATGTTCTAATTAGATTCCTTCATATACCTTCCAGTCTGCTTGTTAGATGCCGGTGAAAGCATTCATGTAGTCTAGCAGACTGGATCGGTTCTGAGAATACTTAAGCTAAGAGTTCCTTAGTTGTTTTTACTCTTATAGCTTTAGTTTACTCTGGACTTAGGTGTTCCTACTGTGTGTGAGTGTTGTATGTAAGACTTTATTTACTTTATTTCTTGTCTTTCTTGTATGTCTTTCTGTTTATTAACCGTTACCCGTTCATTCCTTTGGTGGTAATCAGGGTCCTTCTTAGGACTAGATTACAGTTGGCAGGGATTGATAGGAGACAGGGTTTACGTGGTGGCCTGGGCCTCTGTACCTTTAACAGTACCTCCAGGTAGAGGGATTAGTTAGGACCCCATTTAGGGTCAGCATAGACCCCGGTCACCCTCTAGCCGG
>JARQOD010007148.1:0-40133 GCA_033576555.1 Oophaga sylvatica | reverse complement strand
TCACATTATTATACATCACCCCATTATTATACATCACCTCCATTATAATACATCACCTCACATTATTATACATCACCCCATTATTATACACACTCCATTATTATACATCACTCCATTATTATACATCACCTCCATTATTATACATCACCTCCATTATTATACATCACCCACATTATTATACATCACCCCATTATTATACATCACCTCACCATTATAATACATCACCTCCACATTATTATACATCACCTCCATTATTATACATCACCTCACATATAATCATCACCTCACATTATATACATCACCTCCATTATTATACATCACCCCACATATTTTACATCACCTCCATTATTATACATCACCTCACAATATATACATCACCTCACATTATTATACATCACCCCATTATTATACATCACCTCACATATTATAATCATCACTCACATTATTATACATCACCCCATTATTATACATCACCTCCATTATATACATCACCCACATTATTATACATCACCTCCATTATTATACATCACCTCCATTATTATACATCACCTCCATTATTATACATCACCTCCATTATTATCATCACCACCCATTATTAACATCACCCCATTATTAATACATCACCCCATTATTATACATCACCTCCATTATTATACATCACCTCCATTATTATACATCACCTCCCATTATATACATCACCCCCATTATTATACATCACTCCATTATTATACATCACCTCCATTATTATACATCACCTCCATTATTATACATCACCCCCATTATTATACATCACCCATTCATCCTCATTATTATACATCACCCCATTATTATACATCACCTCACATTATATACATCACCTCCCATTATTATACATCACCTCCATTATTATACATCACCTCCATTATTATCACATACCCCATTATTATACATCACCTCACATTATTATACATCACCTCCATTTTATAATCACCCCATATTATACATCACCTCACATTATTATACATCACCTCCATTATTATACATCACCTCCATTATTATACATCACCTCCAATATTTCATATAACATCACCCCATTATTATACATACCCCCATTATTATACATCACTCACATTATTATACATCAACCCTCCATTATATATACATCACCTCCATTATTATACATCACCTCCATTATAACATCACCCCATTATTATACATCACCTCCATTATTATACATCACCTCCATTATTATACATCACCCACATTATTATACATCACCTCCATTATTATACATCACTCCATTATTATACATCACCTCCATTATTATACATCACCTCCATTATTATACATCACCTCACATTATTATACATCACCCCCATTATTATACATCACCTCACATTATTATACATCACCTCCACATTATTATACATCACCTCCATTATTATACATCACCTCACATTATTATACATCACCACATTATTATACATCACCCACCATTAATTATACATCACCTCACATTATATACATCACCTCACATTATTATACATCACCCCATTATTATACATCACCTCCATTATTATACATCACCTCACATTATTAATACATCACCACATTATTATACATCACCCTCCATTTATTATACATCACCTCCATTATTATACATCACCCCATTATAATACTCATTATATACACCCCCATATTATAATCACTCACAATATCACACCCACTTATTATACATCACCTCATTTTATCATCACCTCCATTATATACATCACCCATTATATACATCACCTCCATTATATCATCACCTTATTATACATCACCTCCTTATTATACACACCCTATACATCACCTCCATTATTAAATCACCCCATTTTATACATCACCCCATTATAACATCACTCCATTATTAACATCCTCATTATTATACATACTCCATTATTATATCACCTCACATATATACATCACCATTATAACATCCCCATTATTAACATCACCCATTTTATACATCACCATTATTATACATCACCCCCATTATTAACATCACCCCATTATTATCATCCCATTATTACTCCCCCTATTTATACTCACTCCATATAAATACCATTATACACCCCATATTATACATACCCATATTATACATCACCATTATTAAATCACCCATTATTATACATCACCCTATAATACCATTTATACATCACTCATTATTATCATACATATATACATCACCCACATTATTATACATCACCCCATTATAACTCACCCATATAACATCACCCCATTATATATCACCCACTAAAATATAACATTAACTACCATTAACATCACCCAATACATCCCTATTATAACACCTTAATTACCCTTAACCTATAATCCTCATATTTACAATTACATCCTCTTATACACACCTTTTTATCCCATATTATCTCACCCATTTTTAATCACATATTTACATCACCTCCATTATATACTCCTCATTATATACATCACCCATTATATATCACCATTTATCTCATTTAAATACCATACACCCCATTATACATCACTCCATTATTTACATCACCTTATATCTACCCATTATTATACACACCTTATTATAATCCCCTATTATACATCACTCCAATATACATCACCATTATTACATACCCCATTTATAATCACCCATTATACATCACCTTAAACACCCATTATCATTCCTTATTATAATCCCATTATATACATCACCCCATATTATAATCACCCATTATTATAATCACCCTTATAACATCACCATTTATACATCACCTCCATTATCATCCCCTTATTATACATCACCTCCCATTATATACATCACCTCACATTATTATACATCACCTCCATTATTATACATCACCTCCATTATTATACATCACCCCATTAATACATCACCTCACATTATTATACATCACCCCATTATTATACATCACCTCCATTATTATACATACCCCATTATTATACATCACCCACTTATTACATCACCCATTATTATACATCACCTCATTATTATACATCACCTCCATTATATACATCACCTCCATTATTATACATCACCCCATTATTATACATCACCTCCAACATTATTTACATCACCATTATTATACATCACCTCCATTATTTACTATTATACATCACCCCTTATTATACATCACCTCCATTTTATCATCACCTCATTATTATACATCACCTCCATTATTATACATCACCCACATTATTATACATCACTTCCCATTATTATACATCCCTATTAATACTACATATTAACATCCCACATTATTATACACACCTCATTATAATACCCATTCATATATCATCACTCCACATATTATACATCACCCCATTATATACATCACCTCATTATATACATCCACATTTACATCACCCATTATTATACATCACCTCAATAAACATCACTCCCATTATATACATCACCTCCATTATATACATCCTCACATATAATCACCTCCATATTTACATCACCCCTTATAATAATTAACTCACCCACATTATTATACACACTCCTTATTATACATCACCTCTTATTACATCACCCCATATTATACATCACTATTAACATCACCCATTATTATACATCACCTCCATATTTACATCACCATTATATATACCCTATTATCTATTAATACCCACATTTATACATCACCTCCATTATTATACATCACCTACATATAACATAAATCACTATTATTAATCCCCATTACACACCTCCATATTATACATCACCCATTATTATACACCCTCCTATTATACATCACCCCATTATTATACATCACCTCCATTATAAATACATTCACTCCATTATTATACATCACCCCATTATTATACTCACTATTTACATCACCCCCATATTATACATCACCCATTATTATACACATCACTTCACTTATTATACATCACCCATTATTATACTCACCTCATTATTATACATCACCCATATATACATACTCTTATCAATCACATTATAACATCACCATTATTATACATCACCCCCATTATTATACATCACCCCATTGTTATACATCACTCCACATTATTATACATCACCCCCATTATTATACATCACCCCCATTGTTATACATCACCTCACATTATTATACATCATCCCCATTATTATACATCACCTCACATTAATTATACATCACCTCCATTATTATACATCACCTCACATTATTATACATCACCCCCATTGTTATACATCACTCCACATTATTATACATCACCCCCATTATTATACATCACCCCCATTGTTATACATCACTCCACATTATTATACATCACCCCCATTATTATACATCACCCCCATTGTTATACATCACCTCACATTATTATACATCATCCCCATTATTATACATCACCTCACATTATTATACATCACCTCCATTATTATACATCACCTCACATTATTATACATCACTCCACATTATTATACATCACCCCATTGTTATACATCACTCCAATTATTATACATCACCCCCATTATTATACATCACCCCCATTGTTATATATCACCTCACATTATTATACATCAGCCACAGTATTGTATATCACCCACATTATTTAGCTGTGACTTCCAGGGCCGACTACCCACACATGTGGCACGCACAGAGAGGAGGTCACGACAAGCTTAGTAAGATGACAGTCCATTGAGGTACATGACCAGATGACTGGAGCGTCACATCGTGGCTTCTCCGAACATCTCCATGGAGCCAGGTGACCGGTGGGTCCAAATCCTGATCACCCCAAACGTCTCCTTAGTTCAGTGATGGTCAAAGGGGCAGATCTCTATTTTTTCAGCCAGGGCCATTGTCCCCTAAGGCCTCTTTCACATTTCCGGCGGGCGCCTGGCGGCGCCCCCGGCATTTTGCCGTAGCGCCGCATCTGAAAATCTGATGCGCCGCATGCGGCTTTTTTCGCATTGACATGCATTAGCGCCGGATGGCGCCGCATGTCAATGCGTTGCATGCGGTTTTGTCCGGATGCGGCGCAAATGTACATTGCGGCATCCGGAAAAAAACGCTGCATGTAACGTTTTTTGTTTTTGCCGGATGGTTTCTTATCTCTCCAAGCATCAGAAACCATCCGGCAAAAAACCGCATTTTGGCCGCCGGAAGTGTGAAAGGTTTTCACATGCGGCGCTGCGGCAAAATGCCGGGGGCGCCGCCAGGCGCCCGCCGGAAATGTGAAAGAGGCCTTAGCTGGCATTCTGTAGAATGTCAAATCTGTGTTCCTGGTGATGGAGCCATGATGTCCGACTCCTGACCGCTGTGCAGTAGTGTTCCTGGCTGTGTTTCTGTAGATCTCTTGTTACAGAGGCATATTCCTTTATATAGTTAACAACTGTTGTCCTTCAAACCATCATCCAGAGGTCAACAGGAAGGTGTGATGAGATTACTTGCATTGTTTGAGTATATATTCAATTTGCATAGTTTTTCCTCCTTTGTTTTGCAAGTCAACAAGCCGTAGGGTCCCACACAATGGTCAATCAACACAGTATCAAACATCTACTGTTCATATACCCTATGTCTCTATCCCTCAAAGATGTCACCTCCAGTCCTATGTAAGAGATGACACAGTGATAGCTCTCTGGGTACAGAAAATGTAGTAGATGTCACTTGCAGTCCTATGTAACAACACAGTGATACCAGTCTGGTTACAGATAGTATAGTAGATGTAATCTGCAGTCCTATGTAACACACCAGGTAACACAGTGATAGCTATCTGAGTACAGATAATGTAGCAGATGTTACCTGCAGTCCTATGTAACACCACAGATAACACAGTGATAACTCTGAGTACAGATAATGCAGTAGGTGTCACCTGCAGTCCTATGTAACTCCACAGATAACACAGTGATAACTGTTGTGAATGGGTTTGAGATGAGTTCTGAGCAGAGACTTCCTCTGGTGGTTACTAGCGGTGCTGGTCTGTCCAGTGAAGATTGTGAGGACTGGGAATCAGGTGTTACTGACTGGTCTTATATAAGGGAGTCACCTTCCCATCAGGGTTGCCGGTGATCAATTGTTCTGGTCTGAATCCTTCATTCCTGTTTCCTTTGTAGCCTGCTGTGTCGTGTCTGCATCTCCTGCTAACAGATAAGACATTTTCTTCTTTTTGTTTTTGTGCTATATTTTTGCATTTTGTCCTGCACTTCTGTGGGGGCCTTCAGGGTCCCCTCCGGGGGCTTCTGCCCTCTCAGTTTAGTTCAGCCACTGATGTTTGTACTTTTGCTTTTTCCAGTTTTTTCAGTGGCTGCTGTTTTGATTTTGTTACACCAGAGAACTAATTTAGGTGGTAGAGGTCATGTGATCTCAGGTGATTTTGAAATTAGTAGAGTTGGTGCTTTTCAGGGTTTTCTGAGATTGCAGTAAGTACCCTTCCTGTCCTTTTCTATTTAGTTAGTTTGGGCCCCAGCGTTTGCTCATACTATTTTCTGTCTGTCAGTATTTCATCTTGTCTAACCGCCATTACATGTTTGGGGGCTTTCTGTTATCTTTGGGGATCTGCTCCGGGGCAGATAGCTTTCCTATTTCTATCTTTAGGTGTAGTTAGTTTCTAGGCTGTGACGAGGCGTCTAGGACCAACGTAGGAACGCTCCACGGCTGCCTCTAGTTGTGGTGGTTAGTCAGGGTACTGCAATCTCATAGATTCCAACTGCTCTGGTGTATTGCCTTTTTTACCTGCACTCCTCAGCTACCGAAACATAACAGTATCACCGGCCCAAAAATTGAAAATTGTATGGTACTCACAGAAGGGAAAAAATATTGTGAAAGAAAAAAGGTTGTCAGAGTTGTCAGAGATATTTTTCTGTTTGTTGCTTTTTTTTCCCTCTGTATCTCTGGGTGCTGGGGAGGATCTTTTCTCTCAATGGAGTTTGCACAGTTGTCTGGCCGTGTGGATCAGCTTGCCACTGAGGTTCAGAGTATTGCTGCATATCTTGCTAGGTTGCCTGTTGTGGAACCTAGGATTCCCATGCCAGATTTGTTTTTAGGGGATCGAGCTAAGTTTCAGAATTTCAAAAATAATTGTAAATTGTTTTTTGCCTTAAAATCTAAGTCCTCAGGGAACGCAGCGCAGCAGGTTCAAATTATCATCTCTCTCCTGCGCGGCGATCCTCAGGATTGGGCTTTTTCCCTGACACCTGGGGATCCTAATGTCACGACGTATAACAGATATATTCAAAGATTAGCAACCTATATCTAATGTGACATCATTCTAAATTTCATATAATAGAGAAAATCAACATGTATACATAGTATCTGCCAGCAATGTCTTACCTGACATAATATCCTATGTATTGTGGGTCAATTCTGTGTACGTGTCACGCTGTCTCTGGATAGAGGTGGACCGGGGTCTATGCTGACCCTGAACTGGGGTCCTGACTAGTCCCTCTACCTGGAGGTACTGTTAATGGTACAGAGGTCCAGGCCGCCAGCGTAACCCTGTCTCCTGTAGATCTCTGACCACTGTAATCTAGTCCTGAGAAGGACCCTGATTACCACCACAGGGAATGGGCAGGTCACAGCTTACACACAGTCTAAGACAAACGAGACAGACAAGGGGTAAAGAAAACACAGCCTTGCATACAACACTTCCACTACAGAGGAACACAAAAGGTTAAGGAGATAAACAATAAGCGAGGAGAGGAAAAACCACAACAGGCACTCTTAGCTTAAGTCTTCTCAGAAACGATCCGCTCTGCTGGTCTGAATGAATGCTTTCACCGGCAACTTCCCCAGCAGACCAGCAGGTATATGAAGGAAGCTAATTAACAAAACATCAATCGCAGCTGGGCGAGGCTGGTCAGCCCAGCACCGAGAGAGAAAGAATTAACTCCCTCAGTGCCGAAAAACACCCAGCACCAGAAACTCAGCTGTGCGAAGTCAGGGTGTGCAATCGCGACAATCTTCGCAGCGACACACCCGTGACAGTACCCCCCCTTCTACGAGGGGCCTCTGGACCCTCAGGGCCTGGTCTATCTGGGTGAGTAGTGTGGAAGGCCCGAACCAAACGGTCTGCGTTAATATCCGACGCAGAAACCCACATCCTCTCCTCAGGACCATACCCCCTCCAATGAACAAGGTACTGAAGGGACCGGCGATTCAGACGTGAGTCAATGATCTTCGATACCTGAAACTCCAAATTACCATTGACCACCACTGGAGGAGGAGGTAGAGGTGACGGTATAACTGGTGCCACGTACCTCTTAAGCAACGATTTGTGGAACACATTGTGGATTTTAAATGTAGGAGGGAGGTCAAGACGGAAAGCCACCGGATTAACTATTGAACTGATCCTGTATGGCCCGATGAATCTGGGACCGAGTTTCCAGGAGGGAACCTTAAGTTTTATATTCTTGGTAGACAACCATACCAGATCGTTCACACTTAGGTCCGGACCAGACACTCTCCTCCTATCAGCCATACGTTTGTATCGGTTCCCCATAGTGCTCAGATTATTAAGCACTCCTCTCCACACTGAAGCAAGTGACGACGAAAATCGTTCCTCTTCAGGAACCCCAGAAGAGCCCCCCCCCATTGAAAGTACAAAACTGGGGGTGAAAACCATATGCCCCAAAAAACGGGGACTTACCAGTGGACTCGCTCCGCCTATTGTTAAGAGCGAACTCTGCCAGAGGCAAGAAAGAAGACCAGTCCTCTTGGTTCTCTGAGACAAAACACCGGTGATATGTCTCTAAGCTCTGATTCAGACGCTCTGTCTGACCATTGGTCTACGGATGAAAAGCCGAAGAAAATGACAACTGCATCCCCCGACGAGAACAAAATGCCTTCCAGAATTTGGACACAAACTGAGACCCCCGATCCGACACCACATCGGAAGGCAACCCGTGAAGTCTCACAATCTCCCCAATGAACACCTGCGCCAGAGTTTTAGCATTAGGAAGAGCAGGAAGAGCAATAAAATGTGCCATTTTGCTGAACCTGTCAACTACAACTAGTATGACAGTTTTACCTGAAGACGGAGGAAGGTCCGTAATGAAGTCCATAGACAGATGGGTCCATGGACGCTCCGGGATTTTCAACGGTAAAAGGGCCCCAGACGGACGGGTATGTGGGGTCTTAGAGCGCGCACATACCCCACAGGAAGCGACAAAAGTTACCACCTCTTTATTTAAGTTAGGCCACCAAAACCGGCGAGAAACGAGATCTACAGTTGCTTTACTCCCTGGGTGTCCTGCCAAAGCAGAATTATGATGTGCCTCGATAACCTTTTGTCTTAACTGATCTGGAACAAACAGTTTCCCTGGAGGTCCTACAGGGGCGTCCCCCTGAGCCTCCAATACCTCCTCCTCAAGCTCAGAGCATACTGCCGACACCACAACTCCCTCCTGAAGAATAGGAACCGGGTCATCCGTCTTCCCGGCCCCCGGGAAACTACGAGATAAGGCATCAGCCTTTACATTTTTTGACCCAGGACGATATGTGACGACAAAATTAAACCTGGTAAAAAACAACGACCATCTAGCTTGTCTGGAATTCAGACGTTTAGCAGACTCTAAATACAGCAGGTTCTTGTGATCAGTAATGACGGTGACCGGGTGGACTGCCCCCTCCAAAAAGTGACGCCACTCTTCAAAAGCCAACTTAATGGCCAAGAGTTCCCTATTGCCGACATCATAATTCCTCTCGGCGGACGACAATTTTTTAGAGAAGAAAGCGCACGGATGCCATTTACCAGGGGACGGACCTTGAGATAATACCGCACCCACTCCTACGTCAGATGCGTCTACCTCCACAATGAACGGTTGTGATGCATCAGGTTGGATGAGTATGGGTGCTGAAGCAAAACATTTTTTCAAGGAGGAAAATGCTTGACAAGCTTTGTCAGACCACCTAGAAAAATCCGTCCCTTTTTTTGTCATGTCAGTGAGAGGTTTGACAACAGATGAGAAATTACGAATAAATTTCCGTAGTAGTTAGCAAACCCCAGGAAACGCTGCAGTGCTTTAAGATCCTCTGGCCGATCCCATTCAAGCACAGTCTTCACTTTCCCAGGGTCCATACGGAAACCGGAGGCTGACACCAAGAATCCTAAAAACTGAAGTTCTTGTACAGCGAATACACACTTCTCCCATTTGGCGTACAGTTTATTATCTCGCAAGATCTGCAACACTTGTCTCACATGCTCCTGATGAGACACAAGATCCGGCGAGTAAATTAAGATGTCATCTAGATAAATGACAACAAACTGTCCCACTAGGTGGCGAAAGATGTCATTAACAAAATGTTGAAACACCGCCGGGCAGTAGTCAGACCGAAAGGCATGACAAGGTTCTCATAATGTCCCTCCGGAGTGTTAAACGCCGTCTTCCACTCATCCCCCTCCTTTATCCTAATCAGATTATACGCCCCCCTGAGATCCAACTTAGAGAACCATTTGGCGCCCACAATCTGATTGAAGAGATCAGGAATAAGTGGGAGCGGATACGGATCTCGGACCGTAATCCGATTAAGCTCACGGAAATCCAGGCAAGGGCGTAGGCCTCCATCTTTTTTCTTCACAAAGAAGAACCCCGCGGCCACTGGGGAAGATGAAGGTCTAATATGCCCCTTGGCCAGACTTTCCGAAATGTAATCCTTCATAGCTTGCCTCTCAGGACCAGAAAGGTTATATAACCTAGATTTTGGTAACTTAGCATCAGGAAGCAATTTTATAGCACAGTCATATGCGCGATGAGGAGGTAATTCTTGACACCCTTCCTCTGAAAACACATCCTCAAAGTCCTCCAGAAAAGGAGGTAAGGTTCTAGGCACGACCGTACCGATGACCGTGTTCATGCAGTTACTATTGCAAAATTCACCCCACTGGCTTATCTCTCTGGATTGCCAATTAATAACTGGGTTATGTTTAGTTAACCAAGGAAGTCCCAACACAATAGGAGTGGGAAGGCCCTCCAACACATAACAAGACAATAGTTCTTTATGTATTGCCCCCACTCGAAGGTCTATGTTATGCACGGCTTGCACAAAGCTACCTTGACCGAGAGGCCTGGCGTCAATAGAGAATATAGGGATAGGTTTGGCCAATACACTCAGTTGCATACCTTGCACCTGGGCAAACCGAGCGTCCACCAGATTAGCCGCGGCCCCACTATCCAGAAGAACAGAAATCCTCTCAGTTCTCGTACCTACCACCACCTCCGCTGGTACGAGATACTGAGACGGACTTGGGGACGAAATACATACTCCCAGATTGTCGTCCACCACACAACCTGGGATTAATAGTTTTCCGGCGACTTCTTGCTCAGTACAGTACGGGATGGACACCCCTCAATAAAATGTCCCTCTCTCCCGCAGAAGAAACACCTTCTTGTTTTGCGGCGCACCGCCGATCCCCTCCCTCGGAATGATGTCCCTCCCAACTGCATAGGTTCCTCGGAACAAACCAGGGGAACCTCAATATTAGGGACTTTAGAAGGAGGTGGAGTCATCACAGGGGGCGGAGTTACCCCACACCTCTCCCGAAGCCGTCTATCAATGCGAATAGCAAGAGCCATAGCGGCCTCCAGTGACGGGGAGAATCATACTGAGCCAACACATCTTTTAATTTGTCAGATAAACCTTGACAAAACTGGCTCTTAAGAGCCGGGTCATTCCACTGAGTATCCGTGGCCCACCTACGGAACTCTGAAGAAAATTCCTCCGCCGGACGATCACCCTGCTGTATCCTACGTAACTTCATTTCAGCAAGGGAGACCCGATCCGGTTCATCATATACCAGACCCAGGGCTGTAAAAAATCGGTCCACTGACTGGAGAGCCGGGGAGCCCGGGGGAGAGAGAACGCCCAGGATTGAGGGTCCCCTTGTAAGAGCGAGATGACAATTCCCACCCTCTGATCCTCACTCCCCGACGACTGCGGCCGCAGCCGAAAATACAATTTACATGCTTCCCGGAAAGTAAAAAACTTGTCCCGCCCCCCAGTGAACCTGTCCGGGAGAGCTACTTTAGGTTCAGATCTGGCTTGCTCCCGGGGGTACAAAACCTTGGATTTAACGTCCGTCAGCTCCATGGACAAACTCTGCAACTGCTGAGCTAAATGGGCTACTGGATCCATGGTGGCTGGGGAGAATCTTTAGAGTGGCCGGTGAAAATGTCACGACATATAACAGATATATTCAAAGATAGCAACCTATATCTAATGTGACATCATTCTAAATTTCATATAATAGAGAAAATCAACATGTATACATAGTATCTGCCAGCAATGTCTTACCTGACATAATATCCTATGTATTGTGGGTCAATTCTGTGTACGTGTCACGCTGTCTCTGGATAGAGGTGGACCGGGGTCTATGCTGACCCTGAACTGGGGTCCTGACTAGTCCCTCTACCTGGAGGTACTGTTAATGGTACAGAGGTCCAGGCCGCCAGCGTAACCCTGTCTCCTGTAGATCCCTGACCACTGTAATCTAGTCCTGAAAAGGACCCTGATTACCACCACAGGGAATGGGCAGGTCACAGCTTACACACAGTCTAAGACAAACGAGACAGACAAGGGGTAAAGAAAACACAGCCTTGCATACAACACTTCCACTACAGAGGAACACAAAAGGTTAAGGAGATAAACAATAAGCGAGGAGAGGAAAAACCACAACAGGCACTCTTAGCTTAAGTCTTCTCAGAAACGATCCGCTCTGCTGGTCTGAATGAATGCTTTCACCGGCAACTTCCCCAGCGGACCAGCAGGTATATGAAGGAAGCTAATTAACAAAACATCAATCGCAGCTGGGCGAGGCTGGTCAGCCCAGCACCGAGAGAGAAAGAATTAACTCCCTCAGTGCCGAAAAACACCCAGCACCAGAAACTCAGCTGTGCGAAGTCAGGGTGTGCAATCGCGACAATCTTCGCAGCGACACACCCGTGACACCTGTTTTGAGTGATGTTGATGCATTTTTTCAGGCTTTGGGGTTATTGTACGATGAGCCTAATGTCACTGATCAAGCTGAAAAAGCCTTGTTGGCATTAAATCAGGGTCTTGATGATGCTGAGTTATACTGTCAGAGATTTCGTAGTGGGCAGTCCTGACCAAATGGAATGACGACGCTTTGGCAGCCCTTTTCCGGAAGGGTCTGTCAGATAATGTAAAGGATGTTATGGTGGGATTCCCTGTCCCCTCTGGTCTCAATGATTCTATGTCATTAGCGATTCAAATTGACAGACGTTTGCGTGAGCGGAGAAGTATGCGTGGAATGGTGTTGCCTTGTGAACCAGCTTCTGAACCCATGCAGTGTGATAGAGTGGTGTCTGGGGCACAGCGTCATGAGTTTCGAAAGCGCAATGGGTTATGTTTCTACTGTGGTGATGCCTCTCATGCTATTTCAGTCTGCCCTAAGCGGGGAAGACGTTTTGCACGCTCAGTTGTCTTGGGTAGTGTTCAGACTAAGTTTTTATTAACTGTCACTCTGATATGCTCTCTGTCCTCATTTTCTGCTCAGGCTTTCGTTGATTCTGGAGCAGCTATTAACCTGATGGATTATGATTTTGCTAAACGTTGTGGGTTTCCCTTGATACCCCTACAGAAGTCTATTCCCCTACTGGGGATCGATTCTACCCCTTTGGCTGAGAATAAACCCCAGTTTTCTACTCAGGTGATAATGAGGGTTGAACCTGATCACCAGGAGTGCTGCAAATTTTTGGTTCTGTATAATCTGCATGACATTATCGTGCTGGGTTTCCCTTGGTTACAGTCTCATAATCCTGTTTTGGATTGGAAATCTGTGTCTGTTACCAGTTGGGGCTGCCAATGTGTTAATACCAACACTCCTGTTTTTTCTGCCTCCCCCCAGGCTCAGGATGTTCCTGACTTTTTGATTGATTTTTCTGATGTGTTTAGCGAAAGTAAATCTGCATCCTTGCCTCCCCATAGGAACTATGACTGCGCTATTGAATTAGTGCCGGGTAGTAAATTCCCTAAAGGTCGCCTTTTTAACTTGTCTGTACCTAAACATGACGCTATGCGGTCTTATATCAAGGAATGATTGGAGAAGGGTCATATCAGACCATCCTCTTCACCCTTAGGTGCCGGTTTTTTCTTTGTGGCCAAAAAGGATGGTTCATTAAGGCCGTGTATTGATTATCGTCTCTTGAACAATATTACTGTGAAATATCAATACCCGTTACCCTTGATTTCTGACCTGTTTTCCAGGGTGAAAAACGCTACTTGGTTTACCAAGCTTGACCTCAGGGGGGCGTATAACCTTATTCGCATTAAGCACGGGGATGAATGGAAGACGGCATTCAATACCCCTGAAGGGCATTTTGAGTACCTAGTGATGCCCTTTGGGCTCACTAATGCTCCTTCCGTCTTCCAGTCCTTCATGAATGACATTTTCAGGGATTTGTGGACAAATTTCTGATTGTTTATTTGGATGATATCTTGATTTTTTCTAATGACTGGGACTCTCATGTGAAACATGTTCGAACTGTATTCCAGATTTTGAGAGAGAATGCTCTGTATGTGAAGGGATCAAAGTGTCTTTTTGGCGTACAGAGGATCTCATTTCTGGATTCATTTTGTCCCCATCTGTTATTGAAATGGACCCGGTCAAGGTTCAGGCCATCTGTGATTGGGTCCAACCTACTTCATTAAAGGCTCTTCAGAGATTTTTGGGTTTTGCCAATTTTTATCGTAAATTTATTGGTAATTTCTCGGTTATTGTTAAACCATTAACTGATTTGACCAGAAAGGGTTCTGATGTGGTGAATTGGCCTCCTGAGGCAGTCTCTGCATTTCAGGAACTTAAGCAGAGATTCACTTCTGCTCCTGTTCTACGGCAGCCTGATGTTTCTCTGCCATTTCAGGTGGAGGTTGATACCTCTGAAATTGGGGCAGGTGCCGTTTTGTCCCAAAAAGATCCAGAGACCTCTAAAAGTAACCCTTGTGCCTTTTTCTCTCGAAAATTTTCTCCTACTGAACGTAATTATGACGTGGGTAATCGGGAGTTATTGGCCATGAAGTGGGCTTTTGAAGAGTGGAGACATTGGCTGGAGGGAGCCAAACATCAGGTGGTGGTCCTTACGGACCATAAGAATCTGGTCTATCTGGAATCTGCCAAGCGACTCAATCCTAGACAGGCCAGGTGGGCCTTGTTTTTCACACGTTTTAATTTTGTGGTTTCCTTTCTTCCTGGCACTAAGAATGTTAAGGCGGATGCCCTCTCGAGGAGTTTCCTTGCGGACTCTCCTGAGTTATCTGATCCTTCTGTTATTTTGAAAGAGGGTGTAGTTCTTTCCGCCATCTCGCCCAATTTGAGACTTGCTCTGGAGGGGTGTCAGGAGGATAGGCCCGAGTGCTGCCCTGTTGAAAAATTGTTTGTCCCGGACCTGTGGAAAAAGAGTGTGATGTCTGAGATTCATTGTTCCGCATTGGCTGGGCATCCCGGAATTTTTGGTACCAGAGACTTGGTTAGTCGGTCCTTTTGGTGGCCTACCTTGTCTCGTGATGTCAGGGAATTTGTGCAGTCCTGCGGGACTTGCTCTCGCTCCAAGCCTTGCTCTCGCTCTAGTGGTTTGTTGATGCCATTGCCTGTGCCCAAGAGACCATGGACCCATATCTCTATGGATTTCATTTCCAACCTTCCTGTTTCTCAGAGAATGACCACCATCTGGGTAATTTGTGATAGGTTTTCCAAAATGATACATCTTGTGCCATTATCTAAGTTGCCTTCCTCCTCTGAATTGGTGCCGTTGTTCCTTCAGCACGTGGTTCGTTTACACGGCATTCCTGAGAACATTGTGTCTGACAGAGGAGTCCAGTTTGTTTCCAGATTTTGGAGGACTTTTTGTTCTAAACTGGGTGTTCAATTGTCTTTCTCCTCGGCATTTCATCCTCAGACCAATGGTCAAACTGAGAGAACAAACCAGACATTGGAGACTTATCTAAGATGCTTTGTGTCTGCTGATCCGGATGACTGGGTCTCTTTTTTGCCTTTGGCTGAGTTTGCTCTTAATAATAGGGCTAGCTCTGCCACTTTGATGTCTCCGTTTTTCTGTAATTCTGGGTTTCACCCTCGATTTTCTTCAGGACAGACGGAGGCTTCTGTCTGTCCGGGTGTTGACTCTGTTGTGGAGCGTATGCAGCAGATTTGGGACCAGGTAGTGGAGAGGTTGTCCCTCTCTCAGGAGAAGGCCCAGCGGTTTGCTAACCGGCATAGGACTGATGGTCCTCGGTTTAAGGTGGGGGACTTGGTCTGGTTGTCCTCAAAGAATATTCCTATGAGAGTAGCATCTCCTAAATTTAAGCCTAGGTTCATTGGACCTTATAAGATCATGGAGATTATTAATCCTGTTTCTTTTCGTTTGCTTTTTTCCAGGGACATTTAAGATCCATAACGTGTTCCACAAGTCCTTGTTGAAGAGGTTTGTTGAGCCAGTGGTTCCTGCTGCTGTGCCTCCTGACCCTGTTTTGGTTGAGGGCAATCTGGAGTATGTGGTTGAGAAAATATTAGATTCTCGTTTTTCTAGACGGAAACTCCAGTATTTGGTTAAATGGAGAGGTTATGGTCAGGAAGACAATTCTTGGGTGTTTGCTTCGGACATCCATGCTAGGAGACTTATCCGTGCGTATCATAGAACTCATCCTGACCGACCTGGTTGCTCAAATGAGGGTTCGGTGACCCCTCCTCAAGGGGGGGGTACTGTTGTGAATGGGTTTGAGATGAGTTCTGAGCAGAGGCTTCCTCTGGTGGTTACTAGTGGTGCTGGTCTGTCCAGTGAAGATTGTGAGGACTGGGAATCAGGTGTTACTGACTGGTCTTATATAAGGGAGTCACCTTCCCATCAGGGTTGCCGGTGATCAATTGTTCTGGTCTGAATCCTTCATTCCTGTTTCCTTTGTAGCCTGCTGTGTCGTGTCTGCATCTCCTGCTAACAGATAAGACATTTTCTTCTTTTTGTTTTTGTGCTATATTTTTGCATTTTGTCCTGCACTTCTGTGGGGGCCTTCTGGGTCCCCTCCGGGGCTTCTGCCCTCTCAGTTTAGTTCAGCCACTGATGTTTGTACTTTTGCTTTTTCCAGTTTTTTCAGTGGCTGCTGTTTTGATTTTGTTACACCAGAGAACTAATTTAGGTGGTAGAGGTCGTGTGATCTCAGGTGATTTTGAAATTAGTAGAGTTGGTGCTTTTCAGGGTTTTCTGGGATTGCAGTAAGTACCCTTCCTGTCCTTTTCTATTTAGTTAGTTTGGGCCCCAGCGTTTGCTCATACTATTTTCTGTCTGTGTCAGTATTTCATCTTGTCTAACCGACATTACATGTTTGGGGGCTTTCTGTTATCTTTGGGGATCTGCTCCGGGGCAGATAGCTTTCCTATTTCTATCTTTAGGTGTAGTTAGTTTCTCAGGCTGTGACGAGGCGTCTAGGACCAACGTAGGAACGCTCCACGGCTGCCTCTAGTTGTGGTGGTTAGTCAGGGTACTGCAATCTCATAGATTCCAACTGCTCTGGTGTATTGCCTTTTTTACCTGCACTCCTCAGCTACCGAAACATAACAGATAACTCTCTGAGTACAGATAATGTAGTAGATGTCACCTGCAGTCCTATGTAACACCACAGATAACACAGTCATAACTCTCTGAGTACAGATAATGTAGTAGATGTCACCTGCAGTCCTATGTAACACCACAGATAACACAGTCATAACTCTCTGAGTACAGATAATGTAGTAGATGTCACCTGCAGTCCTATGTAACACCACAGATAACACAGTCATAACTCTCTGAGTACAGATAATGTAGTAGATGTCACCTGCAGTCCTATGTAACACCACAGATAACACAGTCATAACTCTCTGAGTACAGATAATGTAGTAGATGTCACCTGCAGTCCTATGTAACACCACAGATAACGCAGTGACAGGTCTCTGAGTACACAGCATGTTAGAGTTGGAAGGGACCTCATGGGTCATCTGGTCCAACCCTCTGCTCAAAGCAGGATTCACTAAATCATCCCAGACTGTCACGCTGTATAACAGATATATATATATGTGATGTCAGTAATCTATATCAAAAGGGCAACATACTATATAACATGCGCATAGATATATGATAACATAGAATTACCTGACAGAATGTCCAGTGGGTCAATACGGAATCCGTTATACGCTGTCTCCGGCTAGAGGGTGACCGGGGTCTATGCTGACCCTAAACTGGGGTCCTAACTAATCCCTCTACCTGGAGGTACTGTTAAAGGTACAGAGGTCCAGGCCACCAGCGTAAACCCTGTCTCCTATCAATCCCTGCCAACTGTAATCTAGTCCTAAGAAGGACCCTAATTACCACCAAAGGGAATGAACAGGTAACGGTTAATGAACAGAAAGACATACAAAAAAGACAAGAAATAAAGTAAATAAAGTCTTACATACAACACTCACACACAGTAGGAACACCTAAGGTCTCAGAGATAAACTATAAGCTGTAAGAGTAAAAACAACTAAGGAACTCTTAGCTTAAGTATTCTCAGAACCGATCCAGTCTGCTAGACTACATGAATGCTTTCACCGGCATCTAACAAGCAGACTGGCAGGTATATGAAGGAAGGAATCTAATTAGAACATAATCAAAGGCAGCCGGGCGAGGCTGGACCTAGTCTTAGCAAAGAGCTAGGTAAAATTAACTCCCTCATTACCAAACACAAAGAAACAGCAACTCAGCTGTGAGAAGTCAGAGTGTGTAATCGCGACGATCCTCGTGGCGATACACCCATGACAGTACCCCCCCCTCTACGAGGGGACTCCGGACCCTCAGGGCCAGGTCTGCCCGGGTGAGTTGTGTGAAAGGTCCGAACCAATCGATCTGCGTTAACATCAGACGCAGGGACCCACGTCCTCTCCTCAGGACCATACCCCCTCCAATGAACCAAGTACTGAAGGGATCGGCGACTGAGACGTGAGTCAATGATTTTCGACCCATGAAATTCCACGTTATCATTGACCACCACTGAAGGAGGAGGTAGAGGTGACGGTATGACTGGTGCCACATACTTTTTAAGTAATGACTTGTGAAACACATTATGAATTTTAAACGTAGGAGGGAGGTCCAGACGAAATGCCACAGGATTAATTATGGAACTGATCCTGTACGGCCCGATGAATCTGGGACCCAGTTTCCAGGAGGGCACTTTAAGTTTTATATTCCTGGTAGACAACCATACCAGATCGTTCACCTTCAGATCTAGACCAGAAACTCTCCCCCTATCAGCCATCCGTTTGTAACGGTTCCCCGTAACCTTCAGTCTTAACCGATCTGGAACTATCAGTCTCCCTGGAAGTCCCACAGGGGCGTCCCCCTGAGCCCCCAATACCTCCCCCTCAAGCTCAGAGCATACAGCTGACACTACAACTCCCTCCTGAGGAATAGGAACCGGATCATCCGTCTTCCCGGCCCCTGGGAAAGTACGAGATAAGGCATCAGGAAGCAACTTTATTGAGCAGTCATATGCGCGATGAGGAGGTAACTCTTTACACCCCTCCTCTGAGAACATCTCCCCAAAGTCCTCCAGAAAAGGAGACAAAGTCCTAGGCACAACCGCACCGATGACCGTGCTCATGCAGTTATTCCTGCAAAATTCACCCCACTGGCTTATCTTTCTGGATTGCCAATCAATCACTGGGTTATGTTTAGCCAACCAAGGAAGTCCCAACACAATAGGAGTAGGTAGACCCTCCAACACATAACAAGACAATTGCTCTTTATGTATTGCCCCTACTCGAAGATCTATGTTATGAACAGCTTGTACAAAGCTACCTTGACCGAGAGGTCTAGAATCAATAGAGACTATAGGGACCGGTTTGGCCAATACACTCAGTTGCATACCATGCACCTGGGCAAACCGAGCGTCCACCAGATTAGCCCCGGACCCACTATCAAGAAAAACAGAAATCCTCTCAGTTCTAGTACCAATCACCACCTCCGCAGGCACGAGAAACTGAGAGGGATTTGGGGACGAAATACACACTCCCAGGTTAACTCCTTTGCTCAAAGAGGCCCGGGATGGACACCCCCCAACAAAATGTCCCTCTCTCCCGCAAAAGAAACACCTTCTAGTCTTGCGGCGCACCGCCGATTCCCTCCTACAAAAAGATGTCCCTCCCAACTGCATGGGTTCCTCAGAACAGACCAGGGGAACCTCAGTATAAGGGACTTTAGTAGTAGGTGGAGTCATCACGGGAGGCGGAGTTACCTCGCGTCTTCCCCGAATTCGTCTATCAATGCGAATAGCGAGGGCCATAGCAGCCTCCAGTGATGGAGGAGAATCATACTGAGCCAACACATCCTTTAATTTGTCAGACAACCCTTGACAAAACTGGCTCCTAAGAGCTGGGTCATTCCACTGAGTATCTGTTGCCCATCTACGGAACTCAGAAGAATATTCCTCCGCTGGACGATTTCCTTGCCGTATTTTACGTAACTTTGTTTCAGCAAGGGAAACTCGATCCGGATCATCATATACCAGACCCAGGGCAGTAAAAAATCGATCCACTGACTGGAGATCTGGGGAGCCTGGAGGAATAGAGAACGCCCAAGATTGAGGGTCCCCTTGTAAGAGTGAGATAACAATTCCCACCCTCTGCTCTTCACTCCCAGATGACCGAGGCCGCAGCCGAAAGTACAATTTACATGCCTCCCGGAAAGTAAAAAATTTGTCCCGCCCACCAGTGAACCTGTCCGGGAGAGCAACCTTAGGTTCAGATCTGGTTTGCTCCGGGGGGGACAAAACCTTGGACTTAATGTCTGCAAACTCCATGAACAACCCCTGCAACTGCCGGGCCAGCTGGGCTACTGGATCCATGACAGCTGGAGAGAATCTTTAGTATGGCCGGTGAAAATGTCACGCTGTATAACAGATATATATATATGTGATGTCAGTAATCTATATCAAAAGGGCAACATACTATATAACATGCGCATAGATATATGATAACATAGAATTACCTGACAGAATGTCCAGTGGGTCAATACGGAATCCGTTATACGCTGTCTCCGGCTAGAGGGTGACCGGGGTCTATGCTGACCCTAAACTGGGGTCCTAACTAATCCCTCTACCTGGAGGTACTGTTAAAGGTACAGAGGTCCAGGCCACCACCCTGTCTCCTATCAATCCCTGCCAACTGTAATCTAGTCCTAAGAAGGACCCTAATTACCACCAAAGGGAATGAACAGGTAACGGTTAATGAACAGAAAGACATACAAAAAAGACAAGAAATAAAGTAAATAAAGTCTTACATACAACACTCACACACAGTAGGAACACCTAAGGTCTCAGAGATAAACTATAAGCTGTAAGAGTAAAAACAACTAAGGAACTCTTAGCTTAAGTATTCTCAGAACCGATCCAGTCTGCTAGACTACATGAATGCTTTCACCGGCATCTAACAAGCAGACTGGCAGGTATATGAAGGAATCTAATTAGAACAAATAATCAAAAGCAGCCGGGCGAGGCTGGACCTAGTCTTAGCAAAGAGCTAGGTAAAATTAACTCCCTCATTACCAAACACAAAGAAACAGCAACTCAGCTGTGAGAAGTCAGAGTGTGTAATCGCGACGATCCTCGTGGCGATACACCCATGACACAGACAGATGTTTGTCCAGCCTCTGATTGAAGACTTCCATTGAAGGAGAACTCACCACTTCTCGTGGCAGCCTGTTCCACTCATTGATCACCCTCACTGTCAAAAAGTATTTTATAATATCTAATCTGTATCTTCTCCCTTTCAGTTTTGTCCCATTGCTTCTCATGGTTCCATGTGTAAATGAAAATAAGGACTCATACTCACATGCGAGAGACTCGCACAATTCTCGTGCGAGTTTCTCGCATGAACACCTGGCACTGCCTCCGGTCCGAGTGTCGGCGGCAGTGCCATGAGTTTTTATTGTGAGAGACTCGCGCATGAAGAATTGTGCAGAGTCTCTCGCATGTGAGTATGGATGTCACTTATTTTCATTTAACACAGGACCACATGAGAAAGACAACAATGGCCAAACTGAAAGGGAGAAGATCCGAGGAAATCGCATCATCGCATTGAAAACGGATTACATATGGATCACCATACGGAGAACATTAGTGTGATTCTCAGCAGACAAAATCGGACCGATTTATTTACACGTTGTGTCTGACTCCGGCCTAAGGATGATCCCTCTACAATGTGACAGCCCTTGAGATATTTGTAGACAGCTATTAAGTCTCCTCTAAGTCATCTTTTTTGCAAGCTAAACACTCCCAGATCCTTTAACCGTTCCTCATAGGACATACCGTATATACTCGAGTATAAGCAGACCCGAGTATAAGCCGACCCCCCTAATTTTGCCACAAAAAACTGGAAAAACTTATCGACTGGAGTATAAGCCTAGGGTGGAAAATTAAATTATGCCCCATATGCTGCCCCATGTATTATGTCCTCACAAGATGCTCCATAGATTATGCCCCATATGCTGCCCATGTATTATGCCCCCATAGATGCTCCATAGATTGTGCCCCCATAGATGCTCCATAGATTGTGCCCCCATAGATGCTCCTTAGATTGTGCCCCCCTAGATGCTCCATAGATTGTGCCCCCCTAGATGCTCCATAGATTATACCCCCATAGATTCTCCATAGATTATGACCCCATAGGTCCCTTAAGCTGCCGCAGCTGCTGCAACCAAGAAGAAAAAAAAAAAGACATACTCACCTCTCGTCGCTGGAGGCCAGGTGCCGGTGTCCTGAGCAGGCGGGGACACCGGTGCGCTATGGGGGACAGGTGCCGGTGTCACCCCTCGCTCAGGGCCCTGAGATATTTACCTGTCACCCGTTCCACCGCTGAGCCCGCTGTCTTCCGGGTCCTCCCACAGTGAATGCTCAGGCAGAGGGCGCGGAGCGCACAAACTACGTCATCGCGCCCTCTGCCTGAACATTCACAACTAGAGAGGATGCGAGGACACAGCAGCGAGCAGCGGTGGAACAGGACAGGTGAATATCCCTTATACTCACCCTCCCACTGGCGCAGTCTCTGCAGCCCCTGCTCTTCTCCCGCGGTCTCCGGCGCCAGTGTTAAGCAGTCATGTGGTACCGCTCATTTAAGTCATGAATATGTGCAGAGACCGTGCCAGGAGGAGGTTAGTATATAGCACAGTTGCGCTCCGCCTCCCCCGCCGACCCCCTGGTATATGACTCGAGTATAAGCCGAGAGGGGGACTTTCAGCCCTAAAAAATGGGCTGAAAATCTCGGCTTATACTCGAGTATATACGGTACTTTGGAATCCACCTCATCATCCTGGTAGCTCTTCTCTGAACTTGCTCCTGTTATGATTTGGTAGCTGAGGAGAGCAGGCAAAAACGGCAATACACCAGAGAGGTTGGAATCTACAGAATTGCAGTACCCTGACTAACCACCACAACTAAAGGCAGCCGTGGAGCGTTCCTACGTTGGTCCTAGACCAGTCTGTAACTCCTGATTGCCAATCTTCATAGAATGGTTCAGTACTGTTTGTAACCACCAGAGGGAGCTTCTGCTCAGAATTCATTTCTAACACATTCACAACAGTCCCCCCCTTGAGGAGGGGTCACCGAACCCTCACCTGGGCAACCAGGTCAGTCAGGATGAGCTCTGTGATACGCACGGATCAGTCTCCTAGCATGGATGTCCGAAGCAAACACCCAAGAATTGTCCTCCTGACCATAACCTCTCCACTTAACCAAATACTGGAGTTTCCGTCTAGAAAAACGAGAATTCAATATTTTCTCAACCACATACTCCAGATTTCCCTCAACCAAAACAGGGTCAGGAGGCGCAGCCATAGGAACCACTGGCTCGACAAACCTCTTCAATAAGGACTTGTGGAACACGTTATGGATCTTAAATGTCCCTGGAAGAAGTAAATGAAAGGAAACAGGATTAAGAATCTCCATGATCTTATAAGGTCCAATGAACCTAGGCTTAAACTTAGGAGATGCAACTCTCATAGGGATATTTCTTGAGGACAACCAGACCAAGTCCCCCACTTCAAACCGAGGACCATCAGTCCTATGCCGGTTGGCAAACCGCTGGGCCCTCTCCTGAAAGAGGGACAACCTCTCCACTACCTGGTCCCAAATCTGCTGCATACGCTCCACAACAGAGTCAACACCTGGACAGACAGAAGCCTCCGTCTGTCCCGAAGAAAATCGAGGGTGAAACCCAAAATTGCAGAAAAATGGAGACATCAAAGTGGCAGAGCTAGCCCTATTATTAAGAGCAAACTCAGCCAAAGGCAAAAAAGAGACCCAGTCATCCTGATCAGCAGACACAAAGCATCTCAGATAAGTCTCCAATGTCTGGTTTGTTCTCTCAGTTTGTCCATTGGTCTGAGGATGAAAAGCTGAGGAGAAAGACAATTGAACACCAAGTTTAGAACAAAAAGTCCTCCAAAATCTGGAAACAAACTGGACTCCTCTGTCAGACACAATGTTCTCAGGAATGCCGTGTAACCGAACCACGTGCTGAAGGAACAAAGGCACCAATTTGGAGGAGGAAGGCAACTTAGGTAATGGCACAAGATGTATCATTTTGGAAAACCTATCACAAATCACCCAGATAACGGTCATTCTCTGAGAAACAGGGAGGTCGGAAATGAAATCCATAGAGATATGGGTCCATGGTCTCTTGGGCACAGGCAATGGCATCAACAAACCACTAGAGCGAGAGCAAGGCTTGGAGCGAGAGCAAGTCCCGCAGGACTGCACAAATTCCCTGACGTCACGAGACAAAGTAGGCCACCAAAGGACCGACTAACCAAGTCTCTGGTACCAAAAATTCCGGGATGACCGGCCAACGCGGAACAATGAATCTCAGACATCACACTCTTTTTCCACCGGTCTGGGACAAACAATTTCCCAATAGGGCAGCGCTCGGGTTTATCCTCCTGACACCCTTCCAGAGCCAGTCTCAAATTGGGCGAGATGGCGGAAAGAACTACACCCTCTTTCAAAATAACAGCAGGATCAGATAACTCAGGAGAGTCCGCAAGGAAACTCCTCGAGAGGGCATCCGCCTTAACATTCTTAGTGCCAGGAACAAAGGAAACACAAAATTAAAACGTGTGAAAAACAAGGCCCACCTGGCCTGTCTAGGATTAAGTCGCTTGGCTGATTCCAGATAAACCAGATTCTTATGGTCCGTGAGGACCACCACCTGATGTTTGGCTCCCTCCAGCCAATGTCTCCACTCTTCAAAAGCCCACTTCATGGCCAATAACTCCCGATTACCCACGTCATAATTACGTTCAGTTGGAGAAAATTTTCGAGAGAAAAAGGCACAAGGGTTACTTTTAGAGGTCTCTGGATCTCTTTGGGACAAAACGGCACCTGCCCCAATTTCAGAGGCATCAACCTCCACCTGAAATGGCAGAGAAACATTAGGCTGCCGTAGAACAGGAGCAGAAGTGAATCTCTGCTTAAGTTCCTGAAACGCAGAGACTGCCACAGGAGGCCAATTCACCACATCAGAACCCTTTTTGGTCAAATCAGTCAATGGTTTAACAATAACAGAGAAATTACCAATAAATTTACGATAAAAATTGGCAAAACCCAAGAATCTCTGAAGAGCCTTTAATGAAGTAGGTTGGACCCAATCACAGATGGCCTGAACTTTGACCGGGTCCATTTCAATAACAGATGGGAACAAAATGAATCCCAGAAATGAGATCCTCTGTACGCCAAAAAGACACTTTGATCCCTTCACATACAGAGCATTCTCTCTCAAAATCTGGAACACAGTCTGACCATGTTTCACATGAGAGTCCCAGTCATTGGAAAAAATCAAGATATCATCCAAATAAACAATCAGAAATTTATCCACAAAATCCCTGAAAATGTCATTCATGAAGGACTGGAAGACGGAAGGAGCATTAGTGAGCCCAAAGGGCATCACTAGGTACTCAAAATGCCCCTCTGGGGTATTAAATGCCGTCTTCCATTCATCCCTAATGCGAATAAGGTTATACGCCCCCCCTGAGGCCAAGCTTGGTAAACCAAGTAGCACTTTTCACCCTGGAAAACAGGGTCAGAAATCAAGGGTAACGGATATTGATATTTCACAGTGATATTGTTCAAGAGACGATAATCAATACACGGCCTTAATGAACCATCCTTTTTGGCCACAAAGAAAAAAACGGCACCCAAGGGTGAAGAGGATGGTCTGATATTACCCTTCTCCAATGACTCCTTGATATAAGACCGCATAGCGTCATGTTCAGATACAGACAAGTTAAAAAGGCGACCTTTAGGGAATTTACTACCAGGCACTAATTCAATAGCGCAGTCATAGCTCCTATGGGGGGGCAAGGATGCAGATTTACTTTCGCTAAACACATCAGAAAAATCAGTCAAAAAGTCAGGAACATCCTGAGCCTGGGGAGAGGCAGAAAACACAGGAGTGTTGGCATTAACACATTGGCAGCCCCAACTGGTTACAGACACAGATTTCCAATCCAAAACAGGATTATGAGACTGTAACCAAGGGAAACCTAGTACAATAATGTCATGCAGATTATACAGCACCAAAAATTTGCAACTCTCCTGATGATCAGGTTCAACCCTCATTATCACCTGAGTAGAGAACTGGGGTTTATTCTCAGCCAAAGGGGTAGAATCAATCCCCAGTAGGGGAATAGACTCCCGTAGGGGTATCAAGGAAAACCCACAACGTTTAGCAAAATCAAAATCCATCAGGTTAATAGCTGCTCCCGAATCAACAAAAGCCTGAGAAGAAAATATGGACAGGGAGCAAATCAGGGTAACAGTCAACAGAAATTTAGTCTAAACACTACCCAAGACAACTGAGAGTGCAAAACGTCTTCCCCGCTTAGGCAGACTGAAATAGCATGAGAGGCGTCACCACAGTAGAAACATAACCCATTGCGTTTTCGAAACTCATGACGCTGTGCCCCAGAAGCCACTCTATCACACTGCATGGGTTCAGAAGCTGGTTCACAAGGCAACACTATTCCACGCATACCTCTACGCTCACGCAAACGTCTGTCAATTTGAATCGCTAATGACATAGAATCATTGAGACCAGAGGGAGCAGGGAAACCCACCATAACATCTTTTACATTCTCTGACAGACCCTTCCGAAAAAGGGCTGCCAAAGCATCGTCATTCCATTTGGTCAGGACTGCCCACTTTCGGAATATCTGACAGTACAACTCAGCGTCCTCAAGCCCCTGATTTAATGGCAACAAGGTTTTTTCAGCTTGATCAGTGACATTAGGTTCATCGTACAATAACCCCAGAGCCAGAAAAAATGCATCAACATTACTCAAAACAGGGTCCCCAGGTGTCAGGGAAAAAGCCCAATCCTGAGGATCGCCGCGCAGGAGAGAGATGACAATTTGAACCTGCTGTGCTGCGTTCCCTGAGGACTTAGGTCTTAAGGCAAAAAACAACTTAGTTATTTTTGAAATTCAGAAATTTAGCTCGATCCCCCAAAAATAAATCTGGCATGGGGATCCTAGGTTCCACAACCGGCAACCCTGCAAGATAGGTAGCAATACTCCGAACTTCAGTGGCAAGCTGATCCACACAGCCAGACAACTGTGCAAACTCCATTGAGAAAAAAAAAAAAAAAAATTCCTCAGCACCCAGAGAAAAAGAGGGAAAAAATGCAACAAACAGAGAAAAAAAAAATTCTGACAACTTCCCTTTTTCTTTTTCCTTTTACTATTTTTCCCTTCTGTTGAGTACAATATAATTTTCAGTTTGGCCGGTGATACTGTTATGATTTGGTAGCTGAGGAGAGCAGGCAAAAACAGCAATACACCAGAGAGGTTGGAATCTACTGGATTGCAGTACCCTGACTAACCACCACAACTAAAGGCAGCCGTGGAGCGTTCCTACGTTGGTCCTAGACGCCTCGTCACAGCCTGAGAGGTTAACTACACCTAAAGATAGAAAGAGGAAAGCTATCTGCCCCGGAGCAGATCCCCAAAGAACATAGGAAGCCCCCAAACATGTAATGGCGGTTAGACAAGAGGAAATACAGACACAGACAGAAAATAGTAAGAGCAAACGTTGGGGCCCAATCTGCCTAGAAAGAAAAAGGATAGGAAGGACACTTACTGCAATCCAAAAAAACCTAAAAAATACCAACTCTACTAATTGCAAAAACACCTGAGATCACACGACCTCTACCACCTAAATTAGTTCTCTGGTGTAACAAAACTAAGCCGCAGCCACTGAAAAAACTGGAAAAGGCAAATGAACAAATAACAGTGGCTCAGATAAACTGAGAGGAGCACAAGCTCCCGGAGGGGACCTGGCTGACCTCCACAGAAGTGCAGGGAACAATGCAAAAAGCAAGCACAAAAATAAAAACAGAAAATATCTTATCTGAGAGCAGGAGAAGAGGCAAGACTCAGCAAGCTTCAAAGTGAACCAGGAACCACAGTTGAGACAAGAACAATTGATCACCGGCAACCATGATGGGAGGGAACCTCCCTTATATAAGACCAGTCTGTAACTCCTGATTGCCAATCTTCATAGAATGGTTCAGTACTGTTTGTAACCACCAGAGGGAGCTTCTGCTCAGAATTCATTTCTAACACATTCACAACAGCTCCACCTTTTCAATCTTTTTTAAAATGTGGTGCCCAGAACTGGACACAGTATTCCAGATGAGGTCTGACCAAGGAGGAGTAGATGGCAATAATGACTTCACGTGATCTAGACTGTATGCTTCTGCTAGTACATCCCAGAATTGTATTTGCCTTTTTTGCTGCTGCATCACACAGTTGACTCATGTGCAGTCTGTGATCTGTTACTTTACCCAAGTCTTTTTCACACGTGCTGTTGCTTAGTTCTATTCCTCTCATTCTTTAGATGTAATTTTATTTTTTTGTGCCGGGAAGTGGAACCTTGCAGTTCTCCCTGTTAAATACCATGCAAATAGTCGCTGCCCATTATTCAAGCTTATCTAGAGCCTTCTGAATCCTTTCTCTGTCTTCTCTGCTGTTAGCTATCCCTCTTAACTTTGCATCGTCTGCAAATTTGATTAGCTTACCTTCAGTTCCCTTTTCTAGATCATTTATAAAAATGTTAAACAACACTGGGGCCAGGACAAAGCCCTGTGGTAACCCACTTGAAACACACTTACAATTTGATGTGCACCCATTTATTACCACTCTTTGGGTCCGATCACTGTGCCAGTTATGAATCCACCTAACCGTACCCTTGTCAGTCCCATACTTGGTCATTTTTTTTAATAAGGATAGTATGAGATACTTTATCAAATGTGTAACGCTTCCACGCCGCCAGTCCACGATAACGTGGGGCGTGCGTCCCAAATGGTAAGGGAATGTGGACCAACTGAACCACAGAGCAGGATCCGGGCCTGCCCAGAGTAGGGGAGGGCTGCGACCTGGGTCTGTGGCAGCTGAACATGTGGGAAAGATGGCGACCTGCAGGATTAAACACCGCACAACTTCAGGTATGAAGAAGCATAAAGTTTACTTGAAGATAAACACAGTACATAAACAGAACATAATGCCAGTGTCACGGGTGTGTCGCTGCGAAGATCGTCGCGATTGCACACCCTGACTTCTCACAGCTGAGTTTCTGGTGCTGGGTGTTTTTCGGCAGAGAGGGAGTTAATTCTTCCTCTCTCTGTGCTGGACTAGACCAGCCTCGCTCAGCTGCAATTAATGTTGTGATAATTGGTTTCCTTCAAATACCTGCCTGTCTGCTGGGGAAGTGTCGGTGAAAGCATTCATGCAGACCAGCAGAGCGGATCGTTGTATGGTGAAGGCTGAAGTTAAGAGTACCTGTGTGGTCTTTTCCCCCTCCTCGCTTTATCATTTATCTCCGTACCCGTTGGTGTCCCCTCTGTTTCCTGTGGTGTGATTTTTGTATGCAAGGTGGATTTTAGTTTACCCCTTGTACTGTGTAAGGTTCTTTGTCTCTGTTGACATGTTCCTTGAAACTCAGTTTTCCGTCGGCCATTTTGCTTTCTGTCTTTCTGCAGCTCTTGCCCTCAGTTAATATGGAGTTTCCAGTTTTCATGTTCCCGCCCTGATTCTTCCCTCTTGCTTCTTAAGCAGCCTCAGCTGAACAATCAGTGCTCCTGAATCAAGCCTCAGTCAGTCTGTGACCTGACTTCTGGAAACCTTGGACTTGTACTCCAGCTATTCCCTACTGAGGAACCTTGGAACACTTTTGGACTCTGGAAACCTGCTGTTTGGTGAATCCATGTTTGCAGAGGAATTACGGTATAGAGAAGAGATCCTGAACCTGCTTTGGAGATTTATTGTAGTGCTTGAAGTTACTCTGGCCTGCTGTGTCTCCTGTCGCTGTTCCTGCAAACTGTGTGAACTTTTCAGCATGCTTGTATGAAGTAATACAAGTCATTTCATATCAACCTGTGTCTCCTGTGTTTTCCTCGCACCCAAGCACAAGATGCTATAGGAACTGTACACTATACATGACAAGATTCAGGAGCCAATGTTTAGTGTCTGCTGGGTCTGGGAAAGCCGTGTCTGCTGTGACTGTGGATATCAGATGTCCGTTTAATACCTTATGTGATGACAGTGGTTGTGACTTCTCACAACCATTCCAGGTGAGCGCATTCCCTTAAAATTTTACTCTGGAGTGTTACCACAGGTAAACACTATTGTTTTTTTTTTTTTTTTCCTTTCCTCTTCTCCTTCCAGCACTTCTGCCTTAAAAGATCTGGAAGATGGAGGCCCGCATAAAGGAACTTTGCGGAGTGACTGATACAATCCTTTCAGATGTACAGACTTTAAAAACCCGTTTTGCAAGCCTACAGGACCTCACTAATCATAATTTGCAAGTGTTTGGACAGACTACCCAGGAATTGCGAGCCAGGATTAAGGCTCTAGAGGAACGAGCCCAGGCTCCTGCCATAACCCCGAGTTCTGGGATCCCCAAATTACCTCCTTTTCGTTTTGGCGGTGAACGTGAGAAATTCAGGGGATTTATTAATCAATGCAATTTATTTTTCTCTGCACATGCTTCACAATTTCCCACTGAACGATCCAAAGTGCTTACTATAATCATGTTGCTTACCAATAAGGCTTTGATGTGGGCAAAGACTCTGATTGAGACTGAGGATGATTGTTTGAATCACCTTGATGCTTTTATTTCAGCCATGGGGCAGGTGTTTGATGACCCCAATCGAGGTGCAACAGCTGAAGCAGCCATGTTAACTTTGTGCCAAGGTAAGCGTTCAGTAGCCGAATATGCCCTGGATTTCAGGAGATGGGCTCTTGATACCACTTGGGACACTTCCGCTAAAAATCTATTTTTCGGAAAGGGTTGTCTCCACTGATTAAGGATGAACTTGCTCGTGCCGACCCTCCCACTGCGTTAGGTGACTTTATTAACTATTGTATCCGTATTGATGCTCGTCTGACTGAACGCAGACAAGAGAGATGGTTCGAAAATAATCGCACTAACCTTTTACTACCTCCCTCCTCAGCTAAGGAACCTTTGAGTAGGATCACAAGGGAACCAGAACCTGAACCCATGCAGGTGGACTCTTTACAAAGACGGGTTAGTGATGCACGCAAAGAACATCGTATAAAGGAAAATCTATGTTTCTACTGTGGTAAGTCAGGGCACTTCATTATAAACTGCCCCAGCCGTTCTCGTAAGACTACTGCAGCAGTCATTCACTGTGAGTGTTGTGAGAGGAGCTCTGTCATGTCCGAGCCTCAGGCTCCAGAGAGATCTGCTGCAAGAGATCTTGATTTCTCGGACTTAAACTCTGTTAGTTCTGGGGACGATGACTGTATAAACGCTGCAATTTTTCAAGTTTCCTCAGCGGTGTCCCAGCTGAGTTATAAAAGAAACAGTTCTCATTGCTTCCTTTCCATCAAACTCTGGGTTGACTCAGTCTGGGTGTCTAGCTCTGCTATGATCGACTCAGGAGCAAGTGGAAATTTTATGGATATCTCCTTTGCTCTGAAACAGGGGATACGTTCAGTGAAGAAGGCTACTCCAGTACAGATGGAGACTGTGGATGGCTCTCTACTGACTTCTGGACCAGTGGATCAAGAAACAGAGCCTTTGAGGGTCCTTATGGGTAAAGATCATCAGGAGAAAATGTATTTTTTGCTTATCTCTTCTCCCCACTTTCCCATTATTCTAGGGCTACCATGGCTGCAGGCGCAGAATCCTACGATTAACTGGGAGACCAAGGAATTACACTTTCCGGAGAAACAGATGAGTCAAGGAGTTTCAGCTTGCTCTGTTCCTAAAGGAACCATGTCAGTCCCTGAACTACCAGCTGTATACCAGGACTATGTGGATTTATGTGACAAGAAGAACGCTGATCAGCTTCCTCCTCACCGTCCATATGATTGTCCAATTGAATTATTGCCTGGAGTCGAGATACCTTTTGGTAAGATCTACCCCTAGCGGGGCCCGAGCTAAAAGCTTTGAAGGATTATATAGACGAAAATTTAGCCAAGGGCTTCATACGCCCCTCTTCATCTCCCGCAGGTGCACCCATCTTCTTTGTGAAGAAGAAAGATGGATCTCTGAGACCCTGCATAGACTATAGGGAACTCAATAAGGTTACTATTAGAAACCGTTATCCATTGCCTTTAATCCCTGAGTTGTTGGAGAGAGTGCAGCATGCCAAAATTTTCTCTAAACTGGATCTCCGTGGGGCCTATAACTTGGTCCGTATTAGACCTGGGGATGAATGGAAGACTGCTTTCAGGTCACGCTATGGACACTTTGAATATCTAGTTATGCCTTTTGGTCTGAGTACCGCCCCAGCCACTTTCCAACACTTCGTGAATGATATCTTCAGGGATCTCCTAGATACATTTGTGGTGATTTATCTGGATGATATTCTAATTTTTTCTAACTCCACAGAGGAACATCATGGACATGTGAGAATGGTCTTAGAACGCCTAAGACAAAACCATCTCTACATCAACTTGAAAAATGTGAATTCCATAGGACCGAAATTCAATTTCTGGGGTATGTACTATCTACGCAAGGGATTAGTATGGATGGAAGCAAGACCCAAGCCATCAAGGATTGGCCAATTCCTAGAAATGTGAAGGAGGTGCAGCGTTTCATCGGGTTTGCCAACTTCTATAGACGTTTCATTAAGAATTTTTCTGAGGTAGTGTCACCTATTACCCAACTTACCCGGAAACAGTCTAGGTTCTCCTGGACCCCGCAAGCTCAGGAAGCATTTTCCTGTTTAAAGGATAAATTTACCACCGCACCTATCTTAGTACATCTCAACCCCGAGCTTGCCTTCATAATAGAGGTGGATGCTTCAGACTGTGGCGTTGGAGCTATACTGTAAGGTTCTGTGTACATGTTCCTGAAACTCAGTTTTTCCGTCAGCCATTTTACTTTCTGTCTTGCTGCAGCTGTCTTGCCCTCAGTCAATATGGAGTTTCCAGCTTGCATGTTCCCGCCCTGATTCTCTCCCTCTTGCTTCTTAAGCAGCCACAGCTGAGCAATCAGTGCTTCAGAATCAAGTCTGCAGTGAACCTGTGACCTGACTCCTGGAAGCCTTGGACCTTGTACTCCAGTTATTTCCTATTGTGGAACTTTGGAACACTCGTGGACTTTGGAACCTTGCTATTTGATAAATCCACGTTTGCATGGACTTATGGTAACAGAGAAGAGATCCTGAACCTGTTGTGAGAGTGATTGCTGAGCTTAAGTTACTCTGGCCTGCTGTGTCTCCTGCTTTTGTATCTGCAAACTGTGTGACTATTATTGCCACTTGTATGAAGTAATACAAGACCTTCTATATCAAACCTGTGACTCCTGTGTTTTCATCGCACCCAAGCACAAGACACTATATGAACTGTACTCCTTACATTACAAGATTCTGAAGCCAAACGTTAGTGTCTGCTGGGTCTGGAAAGGCTGTGTCTGCTGTAACTGTGGATATCAGATGTCCGGTTGTACTTTCTGTGATGACAGTGGTTGTGACTTCTCACAACCATTCCAGGTGAGCAATTCCCTTAAGTTTTTTTTTTTTTCTGCAGTGTTACCACAGCTAAACACTATTGTTTTTTTTTCTTTCCTCTTTTGTGTCTGCTGTAACTGTGGATATCAGATGTCCGGTTGAACTTTCTGTGATGATAGTGGTTGTGACTTCTCACAACCATTCCAGGTGAGCAGTTCCCTTAATTTTTTTTTCTCTCTGCAGTGTTACCACAGGTAAACACTATTGTTTTTTTTTTCTTCTCCTCTCCTTCCAGTACTCCTGTCTTAAAAGATCTGGAAAATGGAGGCCCGCATAAAGGAACTTTGCGGAGCGACTGATAACATCCTTGCAGATTTGCAGACTATAAAAACCCGTTTTACAAACCTACAGGACCTCACTAATCACAATTTGCAAGTGTTTGGACAGACTGCCCAGGATTTGCGAGCCAGGATTGAGGTTCTAGAGGAGCGAGTCCAGGCTCCTGCCGTAGCCCCGAGTTCTGGGATTCCTAAGTTGCCCCCTTTTCGTTTTGGCGGTGAACGTGAGAAATTCAGGGGATTTATTAATCAATGCAATCTTTTTTTTCTGCACATGCTTCACAATTTCCCACTGAACGATCTAAAGTGCTTACTATAATTATGTTGCTTACCAACAAGGCTTTGATGTGGGCAAACCCTCTGATTGAGACTGAGGATGAATGTTTGGATCATCTTGATGCTTTCATTTCAGCCATGGGGCAGGTGTTTGATGACCCCAATCGAGGTGCAACAGCTGAAGCAGCCATGTTAGCTTTGCGCCAAGGTAAGCACTCGGTAGCTGAATATGCCTTGGATTTCAGAAGATGGGCCCTTGATACCACCTGGGACAGTTCCGCCAAAAAATCTATTTTTCGAAAAGGGTTATCTCCACTGATTAAGGATGAACTTGCTCGTGCCGACCCTCCCACTGCGTTAGGTGACTTTATTAACTACTGCATCCGTATTGATACTCGTCTGACTGAACGCAGGCAAGAGAGATGGTTCGAAAGCAATCGCACTAACCTTTTCCTACCTTCTCTCCAGCTAAGGAACCTTTGAGTAGGATCACACGGGAACCTGAACCTGAACCCATGCAGGTAGACTCTTTACAACGACGGGTTAGTGATGCACGCAAGGAACATCGTTTTAAGGAGAATCTATGTTTCTATTGTGGTAAGTCAGGGCACTTCATTATAAACTGCCCCAGCCGTTCTCGTAAGACTACTGCAGCACTCATTCACTGTGAGTGTTGCGAGAGGGGATCTGTTAGGTCCGAGCCTCAGGCTCCAGAGAGATCTGCAGCAACAGATCTTGATTTCTCGGACTTAAACTCCGTTACTTCTGAGGACGTTGACTGTGTAAACGCTGCAATTTTTCAAGTTTCCTCAGCGGTGTCCCAGCTGAGTTGTAAGAAAAACAATTCTCATTGCTTTCTTTCCATCAAACTCTGGGTTGACTCAGCTTGGGTGTCTAGCTCTGCTATGATCGACTCAGGGGCAAGTGGAAATTTTATGGATGTCTCCTTTGCTCTGAAACAGGGGATACGTTCAGTGAAGAAGGCTACTCCAGTACAGATGAAAACTGTGGATGGCTCCCTGCTGACCTCTGGACCAGTGGATCAGGAAACAGAGCCTTTGAGGGTTCTTATGGGTAAAGATCATCAAGAGAAACTGTCCTTTATGCTTATCTCTTCTCCCCACTTTCCCATTATTCTAGGGCTACCATGGCTGCAGGCTCAGAATCCTACCATTAACTGGGAGACCAAGGAATTACACTTTCCAGAGAAACAGATGAGTCCAAAAGTTTCAGCTTGCTCTGTTCCTAAAGGAACCATGTCAGTCCCTGAACTACCAGCTGTACACCAGGACTATGTGGATTTATGTGACAAGAAGAACGCTGACCAGCTTCCCCCTCACCGTCCATATGATTGTCCAATTGAATTATTGCCTGGAGCAGAGATACCTTTTGGTAAGATCTACCCCCTGGCGGGGCCCGAGCTAAAGGCTTTAAAGGATTACATAGACGAAAATCTAGCCAAGGGCTTCATACGCCCCTCTTCATCTCCTGCAGGTGCACCCATCTTCTTTGTAAAGAAGAAAGATGGATCTCTGAGACCCTGCGTAGACTATAGGGAACTCAATAAGGTTACTATTAGAAACCGTTATCCATTGCCTTTAATCCCTGAGTTATTGGAGAGAGTGCGACATGCCAAAATTTTCTCTAAACTAGATCTCCGTGGGGCCTATAACTTAGTCCGTATTAGACCTGGGGATGAATGGAAGACTGCATTCAGGTCACGCTATGGACACTTTGAATATCTAGTTATGCCTTTTGGTCTGAGTACCGCCCCAGCCACTTTCCAACACTTGGTGAATGACATCTTCAGGGATCTCCTAGATACATTCGTGGTGATTTATTTGGATGATATTCTAATTTTTTCTAACTCCACAGAGGAACATCATGGACATGTGAGAATGGTCTTGGAACGTCTAAGACAAAATCATCTTTACATCAAACTTGAAAAGTGTGAATTCCATAGGACCGAAATTCAATTTCTGGGGTATGTACTGTCTACACAAGGAATTAGTATGGATGGAAGCAAGACCCAAGCCATCAAGGATTGGCCAAGTCCTAGAAATGTGAAGGAGGTGCAGCGCTTCATCGGGTTTGCCAACTTCTATAGACGTTTCATTAGGAATTTCTCTGAGGTAGTGTCACCTATCACCCAACTTACCCGGAAAGAGTCTAGGTTCTCCTGGACTCCCCAAGCCCAGGAAGCATTTTCCCGTCTAAAAGATAAATTTACCACTGCACCTATCTTAGTACATCCCAACCCCGAACTTGCCTTCATAATAGAGGTGGATGCTTCAGACTGTGCCGTTGGAGCTATACTCTCTCAGAGAACAGGTGAGAAGAATGTCTTGCATCCCTGTGCCTTCTTTTCCCAGCAGTTGTCTTCGGCTGAGAGGAACTACGATGTGGGCAATAGAGAGTTGTTGGCCATTATTGCCGCCTTCAAAGAATGGAGACACCTTCTTCAGGGAGCTGCACAGCAAATAGTCGTCCTGACAGACCATCGTAACCTTGATTTATCAGGTCGGCTAAGTGCCTGACTCCTCGCCAGGCTCGCTGGAATCTTTTCTTAAACCAATTTAATTTTATCATTTCTTATAGACCAGGATCGCGCAATGGAAAGGCTGATGCACTCTCTAGGATTTATTCAGCAGAGACACGTCCACTTACTCCTCCTAAGACTATTCTTCCTGACTCTAGATTCCTGGGAGTGATTCATAATCAAGACCTACTTAAGGACATCAAGGAAGCATACCATGCGGATTCCTTTTTGGCACAACCCCCAAGGGACGTAAGTCTTGTCTTTAAGAATGGTGTGTGGATTCAGGGACAACGTCTGTATATTCCTGAAACAGTCAGATTAAGAGTATTGCAACTCATTCACGATTCCAAGATAGCTGGGCATAGAGGAATTCTAAAGACACAGGAATTTCTTTCTCGTTTCTTTTGGTGGCCACTTGCAGGAAGGATGTTTTAAACTATGTCACTTCATGTGAAGTCTGTGCAAGATGCAAAACACCTCGCTCCTCACCAACTGGTCTGTTGCAACCTCTTCCCACCCCGTCCCGCCCGTGGGGATCCATTTCTATGGACTTCATTGTGGAGTTACCAACCTCTCAAGGGAAGAACACCATTCTAGTGGTGGTTGATCGTTTAACAAAAGCAGCTCATTTTATCCCTTGTGTCGGCTTACCCACTGCAAGACAGACATCAGATTTGATGATTAAAAATGTGTTTCGTTTACATGGAGTACCAGATGAGGTTATTTCAGATCGAGGGGTGCAATTCACTTCAAGGTTTTGGCAAAATTTCTGTGCAGCATTGGACATTAAAGTGAACCTTTCTTCTGCTTTTCATCCTCAGACTAATGGACAGACGGAACGAACCAATCAGACCCTGGAGCAGTATCTTCGCTGCTTTATCTGCCATCTACAGGATGATTGGGTGGATCTACTTCCACTGGCTGAGTTCTCTTATAACAACTCTCAGAGCGCCTCCACTAAGCAGTCTCCTTTTTACTCCAATTTAGGTTATCATCCTAATATTCTTCCTCGATTTCCCATAGAAACGCCTTTGCCAGCAGTGGCTGAAAGAATCACGTCTTTACAAAAGAATATGGATCTTCTAAAGGGAAATCTGGAATTGGCTCAGGAAAGGTACAAGAAAGCCGCAGATAAATTTCGTAAACCTGCACCAGCTTTCAAGGTTGGAGACCTGGTCTGGCTGTCAACCAGAAATCTTAAGTTAAGAATTCCATCATCTAAGTTGGGACATAAATACATGGACCTTATAAAATCAGTAAAATTATAAGTGCTGTCGCTTGTCGTCTTCAACTGCCCAGAACTATGAGAATCCACCCTGTCTTTCATGTATCTCTACTAAAGGCTGCGACACCCAATACGTTTCCTGGACGTTCTTCTCCTTGCCCTGACCCAGTGCTAGTCGATGGTCAGGAAGAATTTGTGGTGGAAAGGATTCTAGATTCCAGGTTGTATAGAGATCAGTTACAATATTTGATTAAATGGCAGAGCTACCCAGTGGAGGACAATTCATGGGAACCAGTCAATAACGTTAATGCTCCTCGCTTGCTCCGTCAGTTTCATCAGAGGTACCCACACAAGCCTGGTCTGAGGTCATCCGGAGGTTGTCCCTAAGGGGGGAGTAATGTAAGGTTCTGTGTACATGTTCCTGAAACTCAGTTTTTCCGTCAGCCATTTTACTTTCTGTCTTGCTGCAGCTGTCTTGCCCTCAGTCAATATGGAGTTTCCAGCTTGCATGTTCCCGCCCTGATTCTCTCCCTCTTGCTTCTTAAGCAGCCACAGCTGAGCAATCAGTACTTCAGAATCAAGCCTGCAGTGAACCTGTGACCTGACTCCTGGAAGCCTTGGACCTTGTACTCCAGTTATTTCCTATTGTGGAACTTTGGAACACTCGTGGACTTTGGAACCTTGCTATTTGATAAATCCACGTTTGCATGGACTTATGGTAACAGAGAAGAGATCCTGAACCTGTTGTGAGAGTGATTGCTGAGCTTAAGTTACTCTGGCCTGCTGTGTCTCCTGCTTTTGTATCTGCAAACTGTG
Organism: Oophaga sylvatica; assembly: GCA_033576555.1. Taxonomy (NCBI): domain Eukaryota; kingdom Metazoa; phylum Chordata; class Amphibia; order Anura; family Dendrobatidae; genus Oophaga; species Oophaga sylvatica. The sequence continues at coordinate 997 of JARQOD010007148.1, read as the reverse complement.
TGACTATTATTGCCACTTGTATGAAGTAATACAAGACCTTCTATATCAAACCTGTGACTCCTGTGTTTTCATCGCACCCAAGCACAAGACACTATATGAACTGTACTCCTTACATTACATATACTCTCTCAGAGAACAGGTGAGAAGAATGTCTTGCATCCCTGTGCCTTCTTTCCCAGCAGTTGTCTTCGGCTGAGAGGAACTACGATGTGGGCAATAGAGAATTGTTGGCCATTATTGCCGCCTTCAAGGAATGGAGACACCTTCTTCAGGGTGCTGCACAGCAAATAGTCGTCCTGACAGACCATCGTAACCTTGAATTTATCAGGTCGGCTAAGTGCCTGACTCCTCGCCAGGCTCGCTGGAATCTTTTCCTAAACCAATTTAATTTTGTCATTTCTTATAGACCAGGATCGCGCAATGGAAAGGCTGATGCACTCTCTAGGATTCATTCAGCAGAGACACGTCCACTTACTCCTCCTAAGACTATTCTTCCTGACACTAGATTCCTGGGAGGGATTCATAATCAAGACCTACTTAAGGACATCAAGGAAGCATACCATGCGGATTCTTTGTTGGCTCAACCCCCAAGGGACGTAAGTCTTGTCTTTAAGAATGGTGTGTGGATTCAGGGACAACGTCTGTATATACCTGAAACAGTCAGATTGAGAGTATTGCAACTCATCCACGATTCCAAGATAGCCGGGCATAGGGGAATTCTAAAGACACAAGAATTTCTTTCTCGTTTCTTTTGGTGGCCCACTTACAGGAAAGATGTCTTAAACTATGTCACTTCATGTGAAGTCTGTGCAAGATGCAAAACACCTCGCTCCTCACCAACTGGTCTGTTGCAACCTCTTCCCACCCCGTCCCGCCCGTGGGGATCCATTTCTATGGACTTCATTGTGGAGTTACCAACCTCTCAAGGGAAGAACACCATTCTAGTGGTGGTTGACCGTCTAACAAAGGCAGCTCATTTTATCCCTTGTGTCGGCTT
>JARQOD010007147.1:0-40136 GCA_033576555.1 Oophaga sylvatica | reverse complement strand
CAGCGTTTTTTTAAAAGGATTTTCACGGGGGATGTTATGGGCAGTGGGTGGGGTTCCTGTTTTTTCGGTAGCTGAGGAGTGCAGGAAAAAAAAGGCAAACACAAGCAGTTGGAATCTATGGATTGCATTTACCCGACTAACCACCAAAAATAAGGCAAAATGGAGCTTTCCCCTACTTGGAAAACGCCTCGTCACATGAAAAATAACTACACAAAAGTTTAAAAAAGGGAAAAAGTATCTCCCCCGGAGCAAAACCCCCCAAAGATAAAAAACCCCCCCCAAAAATTTTAATGGCGGTTAACAAGAGGAAAAATGCACAGAAAGAAAATAGATGAGCAAAGCGGGGGCCCCCAAAACTATTTTAAATAGAAAAGGTTTGGAAAGGGGTATTTAAAGAAAACCCCAAAAAAACCCCGAAAAGCCCCAAACCCTTACAATTTCAAAATCACCTGAATCACAGGGCCCTCTACCACCTAAATTAGTTCTTGGTGTAAAAAAAAAAAAAAACCCCGCAGCCAAAAAAAAAAGGGGGAAAAAAAAGCAAAAAAAAAAAACTCAGGGGCGAACTAAATGGGGGGGAAAAACCCCCCGGGGGGCCCCCAAAAAGGGGCCCCCAAAAGAAGTGCAGGACAAAAGCAAAACACAGCAAAAACACAAAAAAAAGCAAAAGTCTTATCTGTAAAGGAGATGCAGACACGACACAGCAGGCAAAAAGGGAAAAAACGGGGAAAATAAAGGGTTTCCCCCCGAAAAATTTTCCGGCAACCCTGAGGGAAAAAAGATTTAAATTTTAAAAGCCAGTCAGAAAACCCCCTTGATTCCCTTTCACAACCCACTACACCGCTTGAAACCCAAACCAGAGGGAGCCTCTGCCCCAGAAACTCACCCAAAAACCCATTCAAAACCCCCTTTACCCCCCTTGAGGGGGGGTTTCACCGAACCCCCATTTGGAAACCAGGTCGGTCGGGTTTGGTTTTTATGATACCACGGAAAGTCTCCTACATGGATGTCCGAAAAAAAACACCCAAAAAATTGTCTTCCTGACCTAATCCCCCTTTTAAACCAAAAAAACTGGGTTTCCGTCTAAAAAAAAGAGAATCCAAATTTTCCAACCACATACCCCCGTTTTCCCCAACAAAAAAGGTCAGGGGGCACAGCAGCAGGCCCCCGGGGTCAAAAAAAACCCTCTTAAAAAAGGGGCTTGGGAAAACACGTTAGGGGTTTAAATGTCCCTGGAAAAGAAACGAAAAAAAAACAGGATTAATAATCTCCATGTCTTTTTAAGGGGCCAATGAACCGGGGTTAAATTTTTTGGAGAGGGCTACTCTCATGGAATATTCTTTGAGGACAACCAGACCAAGCCCCCTTTTAAAAACGAGGACCATCGCCCCATCCGGTTTAGCAAACCGCGGGGCCCCTTCTCCTAGAAAAGGGACAACCTCTCCCAAACTGGCCCCCAAATTTTTCATACGTCCACAACGGGGTAAACCCCGGGACAGACAAAAAACTCCTTTCTGTCCTGAAAAAAAATGGGGGGTAAAAACCCGAATTACAAAAAAAGGGAGACATCAAAGGGCAAGAACCCCCTTTTTTAAGAGAAAAAATCACCCCAAAAGGGAAAAAAAGACCCAGTCATCTGATCACAGCCCCCAAAAACATCTTAGATAAGTCTCCAATTTTTGGGGTTTTTTCTCTCAGTTTGACCTTTTGGGTTTTGAGGATAAAAACCCCAGGGAAAAAAAACAATTGAACACCCAGTTTAAAAAAAAAAAAGCCCCAAAATCTGGAAACAAAATGGACTCCTCTGCAGACAAAATGTTTTTCAAAGGAAAAACCGTGTAACGAACCCCCGTGCCCAAAGGGAAAAAACGCCCCAAATTTTGGGGAGGAAGGCATTTTGGGGAATGGCACAAAGATATTTTGGGGAAAAACCCACAAAAATTTTCCCAGATGGTGGCATTTTGAGAAACAGGAGATGGAAATGAAATCCATAGGATAGGGTCCTGGCTCTTGGGGGGCCCCCCAATGGCATTTAACAAACCCTAGAGCGAGAGCAAGGTTGGAGGGGAAGCAAGTCCCCAGGACGCACCAAAAATTTCCCCGCTCACGAGACAAGGAGGCCACCAAAAAAGGGGGGGCTAACCCCAAAAATCTGGTACCCAAAAAATTTCCCCGGGGGGGGCCCCCAAAGGGGAACAAAGAATTCAGACATCACCTCTTTTTCCCCTTGGTCCGGGGCAAACAAAATTTTTCCCAAAAAAGGGCCCGCGCTGGGCCCCCCCTCTGACACCCTTTCCCCCGCAAAGTCTCAAATTTTTGGGGGAGAGGCGGGGAAAAAAATACACCCTTTTCAAAATAACGAAGGATCGATAAAACCCGGGGGAGTCCGCAAGGGGGGGAAACCCTCGAGGGGCACCGCCTTAACATTCTTTTTCCCCGGAAAAAGGAAACCCCCAAAATTAAAACGGTGAAAAACAAGGCCCCCCGGGGCCCGGTTTTGGTTTTAGTCGTTTTGGGAGTTTTCCCGATAGCCAGATTTTTTGGTCCGTAAGGAACCCCCACCTGATTTTTGGGGCCCCCCCCGCCAAAGTCTCCACTCTTCAAAAGCCCATTTTAGGGCCCCAAAAAACCCCATTCCTACGTCTAATTAGTTCAATAGGAGAAAAATTTTTGAAAAAAAAGGGCCCCCAAAAAGGGGTTACTTTTAGAGGTCTCTGGATCTTTTTGGGACAAAACGGCACCTGCCCAATTTCAGAGGCATCAACCTCCACCTGAAATGGCAGAGAAACATCAGGCTGCCGTAGAACAGGAGCAGAAGTGAATCTCTGCTTAAGTTCCTGAAATGCAGAGACTGCCTCAGGAGGCCAATTCACCACATCAGAACCCTTTCTGGTCAAATCAGTTAATGGTTTAACAATAACCGAGAAATTACAATAAATTTACGATAAAAATTGGCAAAACCCAAAAATCTCTGAAGAGCTTTAATGAAGTAGGTTGGACCCAATCCACAGATGGCCTGAACCTTGACCGGGTCCATTTCAATAACAGATGGGGACAAAATGAATCCCAGAAATGAGATCCTCTGTACGCCAAAAAGACACTTTGTTCCCTTCACATACAGAGCATTCTCTCTCAAAATCTGGAATACAGTTCGAACATGTTTCACATGAGAGTCCCAGTCATTAGAAAAATCAAGATATCATCCAAATAAACAATCAGAAATTTGTCCACAAAATCCCTGAAAATGTCTTTCATGAAGGATGGAAGACGGAAGGAGCATTAGTGAGCCCAAAGGGCATCACTAGGTACTCAAAATGCCCTTCAGGGGTATTGAATGCCGTCTTCCATTCATCCCCGTGCTTAATGCGAATAAGGTTATACGCCCCCTGAGGTCAAGCTTGGTAAACCAAGTAGCGTTTTTCACCCTGGAAAACAGGTCAGAAATCAAGGGTAACGGGTATTGATATTTCACAGTAATATTGTTCAAGAGACGATAATCAATACACGGCCTTAATGAACCATCTTTTTGGCCACAAAGAAAAAACCGGCACCTAAGGGTGAAGAGGATGGTCTGATATGACCCTTCTCCAATGATTCCTTGATATAAGACCGCATAGCGTCATGTTCAGGTACAGACAAGTTAAAAAGGCGACCTTTAGGGAATTTACTACCCGGCACTAATTCAATAGCGCAGTCATAGCTCCTATGGGGAGGCAAGGATGCAGATTTACTTTCGCTAAACACATCAGAAAAATCAAACAAAAAGTCAGGAACATCCTGAGCCTGGGGGGAGGCAGAAAAAACAGGAGTGTTGGTATTAACACATTGGCAGCCCCAACTGGTTACAGACACAGATTTCCAATCCAAACAGGATTATGAGACTGTAACCAAGGGAAACCCAGCACGATAATGTCATGCAGATTATACAGAACCAAAAATTTGCAGCACTCCTGGTGATCAGGTTCAACCCTCATTATCACCTGAGTAGAAAACTGGGGTTTATTCTCAGCCAAAGGGGTAGAATCGATCCCCAGTAGGGGAATAGACTTCTGTAGGGGTATCAAGGGAAACCCACAATGTTTAGCAAAATCATAATCCATCAGGTTAATAGCTGCTCCAGAATCAACGAAAGCCTGAGCAGAAAATGAGGACAGAGAGCATATCAGAGTGACAGTTAATAAAAACTTAGTCTGAACACTACCCAAGACAACTGAGCGTGCAAAACGTCTTCCCCGCTTAGGGCAGACTGAAATAGCATGAGAGGCATCACCACAGTAGAAACATAACCCATTGCGCTTTCGAAACTCATGACGCTGTGCCCCAGACACCACTCTATCACACTGCATGGGTTCAGAAGCTGGTTCACAAGGCAACACCATACCACGCATACTTCTCCGCTCACGCAAACGTCTGTCAATTTGAATCGCTAATGACATAGAATCATTGAGACCAGAGGGGACAGGGAATCCCACCATAACATCCTTTACATTATCTGACAGACCCTTCCGGAAAAGGGCCGCCAAAGCGTCGTCATTCCATTTGGTCAGGACTGCCCACCTACGGAATCTCTGACAGTATAACTCAGCGTCATCAAGCCCTGATTTAATGCCAACAAGGTTTTTTCAGCTTGATCAGTGACATTAGGCTCATCGTACAATAACCCCAAAGCCTGAAAAAACGCATCAACATCACTCAAAACAGGATCCCCAGGTATCAGGGAAAAAGCCCAATCCTGAGGATCGCCGCGCAGGAGAGAGATGATAATTTGAACCTGCTGCGCTGCGTTTCCCGAGGACTTAGATTTTAAGGCAAAAAACAATTTACAATTATTTTTGAAATTCTGAAACTTAGCTCGATCCCCTAAAAACAAATCTGGCATGGGGGTCCTAGGTTCCACAACAGGCAACCTAGCAAGATATGCAGCAATACTCTGAACCTCAGTGGCAAGCTGATCCACACGGCCAGACAACTGTGCAAACTCCATTGGGAGAAAAGATCCTCCCCAGCACCCAGAGATACAGAGGAAAAAAAAAAAAAAATGCAACAAACAGAAAAATATCTCTGACAACTCTGACAACCTTTTTTCTTTCACAATATTTTTTTTTTTTCCTTCTGTGAGTACCATACAATTTTCAATTTTTTGGCCGGTGATACTGTTGTGTTTCGGTAGCTGAGGAGTGCAGGTAAAAAAGGCAATACACCAGAGCAGTTGGAATCTATGAGATTGCAGTACCCTGACTAACCACCACAACTAGAGGCAGCCGTGGAGCGTTCCTACGTTGGTCCTAGACGCCTCGTCACAGCCTGAGAAACTAACTACACCTAAAGATAGAAATAGGAAAGCTATCTGCCCCGGAGCAGAACCCCAAAGATAACAGAAAGCCCCCAAACATGTAATGGCGGTTAGACAAGAGGAAATACTGACACAGAAAGAAAATAGTATGAGCAAACGCTGGGGCCCAAACTATCTAAATAGAAAAGGATAGGAAGGGTACTTACTGCAATCCCAGAAAACCCCGAAAAGCACCAACTCTACTAATTTCAAAATCACCTGAGATCACACGACCTCTACCACCTAAATTAGTTCTCTGGTGTAACAAAATCAAAACAGCAGCCACTGAAAAACTGGAAAAAGCAAAAGAACAAAACTCAGTGGCTGAACTAAACTGAGAGGGGAGAAGCCCCCGGAGGGGACCCAGAAGTCCCCCAAAGAAGTGCAGGACAAAATGCAAAAACACAGCAAAAACACAAAAGAAGCAAAAAGTCTTATCTGTAAGCAGGAGATGCAGACACGACACAGCAGGCTACAAGGGAAACTGGAATGAAGGATTCAGACCAGAACAATTGATCACCGGCAACCCTGATGGGAAAATGACTCCCTTATATAAGACCAGTCAGTAACACCTGATTCCCAGTCCTCACAATCCTCACTAGCACCGCTTGTAACCACCAGAGGGAGCCTCTGCTCAGAACTCATCTCAAACCCATTCACAACAGTCTCCCACAGGTGAGACGGGTCCCTGGAAGTCTATGGTGATGATGCAGGGTGTAGTTAAGAATTCAGTCACACACAATGCAGCTTCTTTTCATACCTTTACTGGTAGATGGTTCAAGAAGATCCCGGGGAGCTGGTCGGGGTGGAGAATGCACACTCGGGTAACCGCTGAGCAGGTTAGAGGCCTCCTTTACTTCAAATGTATTTGAGTCCAAACTTGCCTGAAGCGAAGTTAACTCTGCAATCTCCAGCTTTCTCAATAGCTGCCAAGCCCGGCTGACATTGTGGTGGAGCCTTCTATGTCTCTGATTCTCAGATATTGAAAAGAACTAAGTCGTTAGGGGTGATCAGGCCTTGCCCGTCTTGTTCTCCCTGACTCCGTTTACGTATCAGCACTTAGGGCTGCTCTCTGCGACCTGTAGTCCAGATATAGCCTCCGGTTATCTTGTTACTATGCTTGAAACACTAGCAACGCTTCGGACCCCGGTGTCCGGTGATTTAGTGCAGGTAGTCCAATACCTGATGCACTGCTCTCTGTCTTCTCCACTATGCCCTTCGCCCTGCTCTCGCTCTTAGCATAAGCACTTGTAGCTTTGATGGAAATGTCAGCTTTCTCCAGAGCTCGCTGAGCAGCTCTCAGTATCCTCCTTGTGTCAGCTTCTGTTGAGGTACTGATTAAGGGTAGCTCTGACCAGGCTAGGATGATTCACTTCACCCGTACTAGCCTCCACTTCTTTGTCAGGTGAGCTACGCTAGCTCTGCGAGGATTCAGTCCTCTCTCCTCTCCCTCCAAGTCCAGACAGAACTGGCACTGAACTGCACTGTCTGAAGACAGGAAACAGAATGATCTGAGCTCTTCTCAGACAGGAAACTTGACTGAGCTCTGCTACGTGTCACTACCTCCTACACACCCTGGTGGGTGTGTCTGAAAGTGTGAGTAAAGTGAATGGATAACAAGCTTTTGCGGTTACCTTCCTGTGCATTCTCCTGGATTTATGTGTGCCTGACATAGCTGGGCCACACATGTCCATCCAATGATGCTGATGAAGTAGAGTATGCAAGTACTGAGCTGACTACTACGACACATGTCCTTCATCAACGTCGTCAGCCCTCTGGGCTAAAAGTGCGTGATGTATTAACCACTTATTTTGTTTCACCTGAGGGATTTACTCCCTGGCAACAGAATGTTGTATCTATGTAGTTGTTCTATTTGTAACAATTAAATCTAGTTATGTTACTGTTTGAAGTGTGTACTTTTTTCATATAAACCTTTGGATATACCTTTATAAAAAACACATAATGTAACAATACATCACACTCATGTTGTTTGAAATTTTTTAACTTCAAAATTTGTTATTTTAAACATTCTTGACACCATATTGACATCATATGGCAGTTAAAGCCTACTAATCAGGGCCAATAAGAAATTTCTTAATGACAATGGACAAATGTAAGTAAAAAAAAGAAAAGAAAAAATGCAAAAATCATATACAAGATTATAAAAAAATAACAAATACAGGACACCACAAAACACACTTACAGGTTGTGGTAAATTGGGGGTGGTGGTGATGGCGGGTGGTCACCATGTGCCGAACTAGGCCTAGATGGTTGGGCAACCTGACTGTCACCCTGGGGTATGGTAGATGGGCACGAAGGATTCTGGGCCAAGGTGCGATCCTGTGTCTGATGACCATAATAGTGGGGTCGAGGGTATGGCTGCAGTAACTCCTTGGTAAGGGAATAAACCCATTGGTTCATACCCCCCAATATGGCCATGTTGAGCAGACACATGTTGGGACCAGCCTCCAACAGTGGGTCTGCTCAAGTGACCATATTGGGCAGGTGCTGTATAGTCATACATGTGTCCAGGTTGGGGTTGAACTTGGGTTTGGGTGGCCTGTGACTGGGATGCCATATGTGTCGGAGGTGCTGAAGCTACCGCTCCTGCCTGTTGCTCTTGAATATCTTGCAGCGGCAGAAGGTTGCTGGCTGACATTTGCCACCTTTCCAGAAAAAGAAAGACAGGAGTTGGATTGTTTGGGGGTGTACAGGCATCGATGAGGATTTGTATGGCACCTCTGGCCCACAGCCTCGCCAAACGCGGAAGGGGCAGCAAGTATCGTGCCAGACTGCGGAAGTACGCTTCCTCCCCATCGTCATGGGCAGCCCTGGACAAATAGTCCAACACCCCTGTGTCAACTTGCCTCCTTGTGCCAGTGGTGGAAAGCAACCTTCTGCGCCGGCCACGACGTGGTATGGCTGAAGGCAGGGGTGACATCTCTAGAGGCACAGTTGGACTGCTGCAGTGGCCCCTTCTTCATCCTGGGGATTAGCCTCCTGTGTGGCAAAAGATGCTGCTGCTGCTGGTGGTAGGGGTTGATTTGTGTCTGGTGGTGCCGAAGATGGACCAGCCACTTCGTCACCTTCACCAACGGGGTCAATGTTGACCTCAGAGTCTGAAGTTGTCTCCCTTTCGGTAAGGTTTGACTCCGTTCTGTTGTATAGAAAACATTTAACATTAGAAACAAGTTTAATTTTTTCACTTACAGCATGTGTAAAAAGTGTGCCTTCATGCATGCACTTACGGTCTCGGATCCATGCTTGGTGCTAGAAAATGTAAGCAATCAAAATATATGTATTTTCTTTTTTTGGGGCTGCATCGCCACTCCGCCCAAAATACTGCCGTTCCCGCCGGTACTGGTCCCAGCAACTCCACCAGCGTCTAGTGACATCATTCACTGCAAATGTAAGGAAAAATAAATTATCAATCACATTGTGTGTCTTTCAACATGTAGGCTTCGGTGTAATGTGGCCTGCTATTTTTAGCATGTGTATAGTATTAAATATGCCACATATAGTAAACACCACATATGCTGCAATTAAGGTCTTTTGTTAATTCATGTTAAACTTTATTTCACATTTGTTATATGATTCTACTTACTAATTTCTTGCTGCACCTCACGAGGTTGCTCATCAAAATTGGGGAACACGTGGCCACAGATTGACCTGCATGTCGCCTCCTTCCGTGTGCGGTCTGCATAATGGGAGTTGCTTTGTTCCCAAAGCTCAGGCCTCTCCTTGGACCAATACAATAAGCATCTCGACATTTATATGTCTGGCCATGATGCTAGACTCCGTGGAGGCGTGCTTCCTGGTTTGGTGTGGAGTGTGCCAGGTTAATTTGTATGTCAAAACTTCCTGATAATGGATGATTGAATTTCCTGTCACCTGGAGAAGTCTTCCGTACTTCTCGCAAGTCACACGCATAGTCCGTGTGTAATCCGATTTTTTCCCACACCCATAGACTTGCATTGGCGAGTCTCGGCCGTAATAAGGTGCAAATCGCAGCATGCTGCGATTTCTCTCGCACGTATAAAACGGACGAGAAAAAATCGGCTGCTGGGAGCTACCCCATAGATTAACATTGGTCCGAGTGCAATGCAATTTTTTCTCGCATTACACTCGTCCGTATTTCTCGCTAGTGTGACTCCAGCCTAAGGCTACTTTCACACTTGCGTTTTTTTTGCGCTGCGTTTCGAGCGCACATGAAGCACATTAAAAAAACGCATGCAAACGCTTGTAAACGCTGCGATATTTAGTCGCATCAGCATGCGCATTTCGACAAAAAACGCAGCGTTTGTCTGCGATTTCATGCATTTTTGCATGCGTTTGCGTTTTTTTTGGCGCATGCGTTGTCTATGTGTCACATTTCTATCATCTGTCTCTATCATCTGTCTCCATCATCTCTGTCTCCATCATCTCTGTCTCCATCATCTGTCTCCATCATCTCTGGCTCCATCATCTCTGTCTCCATCATCTGTCTCCATCATCTCTGTCTCCATCATCTCTGTCTCCATCATCTCTGGCTCCATCATCTCTGGCTCCATCATCTCTGGCTCCATCATCTCTGCTCCATCATCTCTGTCTCATCATCTCTGGCTCCATATCTCTGGCTCCATCATCTCTGGCTCCATCATCTCTGGCTCCATCATCTTTGGCTCCATCATCTCTGGCTCCATCATCTGGCTCCATCATCTCTGCTCCATCATCTCTGCTCCATCATCTCTGGCTCCATTATTTACATAAATCGGTGCATCAAAAGCTGACGGCGCAAAGCTGGCACAGGCCAGCGCCCCATAGACTGCAATGTTATTTTTTTGCGCGTAGCATGCGCACACGTGCGCACGCGTTTTTTTAAAGCGGTTGGCCGAAAAAAAAATGCAACATGTAGCGTCTAGCGCGTATGGGCGCACACCGGGAAAATGCGCAGTGCACGACAAACGCACATGAACGCGTGCAAGCGCTAGACCCTGCGCCCACCATGTTAAAGATAGGGGAACATTGCGCATGCGTCCGATAGCGCAAGATGCGCTGCGCCAAAAAACGCAAGTGTGAAAGTAGCCTAAGAGAGGTATTCACATGGATAGTGACCCATCAGTTTTTTCTGAGACCACCTTGACGTTGGTTGATGGGCAGACATAACTTGGCCAAATTGTGTGCAAAGCGTTTCATTTTTTGTCTAGTATTCAGAAGCCATATAGCTATTCATATTTCATATGTTTCACATTGACATACTTTAGCACGATAGAGTGCAACTTTTTTGTATTTTATACATGGAAGTAGCTGCTCATAAGTTATCACCTATTGACACTAGCTTGGAAGTGCCAATCAGCATTTTGTTATTCCAGCAGGGTGCAGGCTGGAAGTAGCCTACGTTCTGGAGTTCCTGATTACAGCTCCTTTGCTCCGGTCCCGGGGGGCGCTCACAACAATTGTATTCATATCTGACAAACGCGAATACAATTGAGTGCGTGGAAGGAGCTATGGCTGGGGCGCAGGCAGAGAGAGGGTTGAATGGTGTCAGTAACTAACACTGCTCCCCTGTGTAACTGCACTCCAGCATTCAGCAATGTGATTTTTTTCCACCAAATTGAGCCCCTCTCGTGGAGGCAGGAGGTAGCGCCCTAGGCAGGTGCCGACCCTGCCTACCCCTCTTCCCGGCCCTGGCTACGGAATATGTCGTTGCTATATAGATAAAGGTTTGGGAATTATTATGTAGTGTACAGGGTTAAAAAACTTGGAATCCTTTAGCTATATTGCAGGATGTCGGTTTGTCTCTCCTTTTATGGGATCTCACCATGAGTAAGTGCTCTAGGAATGTTTCTCAGTTCTGCCTGGAACCGTGTAGGGAGGCCGAGAGTGCAATGTTATGTGTGGTTTTATGCATAACTGTATCAGTGAGAGTACAACTACTCGGAGAGATAAAGCGAAGCAAAGGTTTCACAGGACGTATGTAAACACCATGTCCAGATGTGCTTAATCATTTAGCAACTAAACAGTAAAAAGAACCAGGCCAGAACAGAAGAAATGGATTAAGTTTTGTTCTTTTGTTGTTTTTATGTTTGTTTGCATTTTTGGTGTATTTTTTGTTCATTTTTTGCCATGTTATTGATGCATTTTTAGTGCTAATCCATTTTGATCTGGGGAAAAACTGCTGTAAAAAACATGCAAAGAATTGACATACTGTGTTTTTTTTAAAAAAAAATGCTTCACAAGTAAGAAATACTCTATGAAAGAAACTTATTTTAGAAATCTAATTAATTTTACTATTACTGTTAAAAATGCACAAAAAAATGCATTTAACTGTGTGAACTAGGCCCTAGCTCTCTTCATGCAACCCAAATTGAAGGTATCATTATCAAGCCCCAGAAAGCTCCTTTATCCATAGCTTGTTTTCTTAAAGCACCATTCCAGCGGGTTTTTTTCATTGCAGTGCTGGAGTGGTGCTATTAATATACGTTACCTGTCCTTATTTTCCCACTTACCAGCTGCCGTTTTCATCTTTCATCAGCGCCACTCCAGTCTGTCTCAAGCAGTTTGTGACCTATTGATCGCTCTAGTGTTTGCTAGAGTGAGCTACCGGTCACTTTTCAATGAAAGTCTACGAGAGCCTCATTCCTTGTTGAGAGCTTGTGACCCTTACTTCTGACTGGACAGGCAGAAGTTTTGGCCCCATCCTTATCCTGGTATGATTTTCCCCATCCCCATCCTGGTATGCATGGCCCCATCCTTATCCTGGTATGACTGGCCCCCACCCCATCCTGATATGCATGCCCCCATCAGAAAACATTTAAAAAACCAAACCATTATCTTACCTTCCCGGCGCTCCCTCGTAGTGTCTTGTTCCAATGCCAGCAGCTGCTTTATGCTTGTAAGCAGCGCATGGCAGGGACTGTGTGCACGGAGAGCAGTGAGTATTAATTGCTCTTTAATAGCAAGCACAGTGTCAGCTGGAGCCTTCCTGCAGTTGCCGGCTGTCACGTGTGCTGCTACTTAAGAGGCATGAATGTTCACCTTGTTCCACTCCCATGGGAGTGGAATGTGGTGAATATTCATTCCCTTTAGCAGCGGCACAACGTGACCGCCGGCAGCTGAAGGAAGGCTCTGGCTGACACTGTGCTCGCTATTAAATAGCAATGAATACTCACTGCTCTCCACACAAACAGTGCCGGCATGCAGAGCAGTGAGTATTCCGGAAGCTGCCCTTTGGCTTGTAAGCAGCGCATGACGTCCCTACCATGCGCTGCTTGCAAGCAGAAATCAGCTGCTGGCATCGTGACAAGATGCTGCGAGGGAGCACCAGGAGGGTAAAGGTACTGCCACACTAAACAATCCCGCTAGCGATCACGATAACGACGCATACTAATGCGATCGCTAGCGGGATTGTTTCTATATCGCTGATAGCGGCTTAACTTAGCGATGTCTTAAGGACGCTATCGCGGTTAGCGATCTCCTTAACGACTTTAGCGGTACAAAAGTACCGCTAAATCGCTAAGAAAAGGTGCCACACTCAGCGATATATACTTACCAGCGGGGGCGCCGACGATAAAATAGGGTCCGGAACGATGTCAGCGACGAGCGAGATCACAGCAGGATCTCAGCAGGGGCCACGTCGCTGGTAGATGCCGCACACAACAACATCGCTAACGGGATCGCTAAATAGTGACGTTTTTTAGCGATCCCGTTAGCGATGTTGTTTAGTGTGGCATACCCTTAAGTGTAATGGTTTGTTTTTTTAATGTTTTCTGATAGGGCCATGCATACCAGAATGGGAGTGGGGACCAATCATACCCGGATAAGGATGGGGCCATGCATACCAGGACGGGGAAGGGGGCCAATCATACCAGGATGCTATTAAAGAGAAATGAATATTCATTGCCCTCCAAGCCCATGGGTGTGGAATGCAGTGAATATTTATTTCTCTTTAGCAGCGGGCACTGGAGTTAGCCGCAGCAGTAGGCTCCTGCTCTGTAACCCGCTGCTCCGCCATTGCCGCTCCCCCACCTCAGTCCCGAGCCGGTACATCCAGACTATAAGACGCACCCCTCATTTTCCTCCACATTTTTGGAGGAAAAAAGTGCGTCTTATAGTCTGAAAAATATGGTAATAGCACCACACCAGGGTTGAAATAAAAACAAACGCTGGAGTGGTGCTTTAAGTGAAAAGTCTGCTTAGGTATTCTATTATAAAGCATATACGAAGGGATATGTAACTAGCCTCTTCAAAATTAGACACTTTCTTTAGCAACTATTATATATAGTCATTGTAGGGATCCGCTCTGGTAGGCAGGGGCCGGGCCGCAGTAATGAGGCAAACACACAGGCTTCTAGTTCAAAATTCAGTGGTTTTAATAACGGTTCAACAAAAAGTCCAGATAACAAAATCAAAACAGAACATAAATCACTCCAAGTTGGAGAACCACTGGTCCCAGACTCACCCTTTCTCGGGACAGGCTTAACTAAGCGGCTGCAGGTCAGCAGAGACCGCCAGGTGCCATTCCGGGTGGTCTGGTACTCGCTTCCTGGTGCGCACTGACACACTGTAACAAAAACAATCTTCCAGGCAGACTCCAGCCCAAACACCTTCCTTCCACTCTCACCAACTACAACAGCTCCTTGTTTTATAGGCCTAGTCCACACCCTCAGGTGAGGTACACATCAGCTGACCTGATCACATGACTATGACCTCATCACAGGTCCTTGTGATCATGGAAAATCCTGAGCAAACTTCAGTCTGCTAGAAGAAATATATCTCCCATCCAGCAAGATCCCCTTTGGTGTACCACATACCTCCCCCCTTTGTTCAACCTTAGGAGGGTGGACACATGACATACAGTGAACTCTGGAGAGTGCATCTGCGTTCCCCTGTAATTTGCCTGCCCGATGTTCTACTGAAAATTTGAAATTTTGCAGAGACAGAAACCACCTGGTGACTCGTGCATTTCTCTCTTTGGCTTGACTCATCCAAGTCAGAGGGGAATGATCAGTTACCAACCGAAACGTTCTCCTCAACAGATAGTAGCGCAATGACTCCAGTGCCCACTTGATGGCCAGGCACTCTCTCTCTACAATTTGCTGTATCTGGTTTCAGCTGGAGTAAGCTTTCGACTCAGGAAACTAATGGGATGCTCCTCCCCGTTAACCTCCTGAGACAACACGGCACCCAGACCTACCTCTGACGCATCAGTCTGGACAATGAATTCTCTTTTGAAGTCGGGTGTGATCAGAACTGGTGACCCACACAGTGCCCCTTTTAGTTTTACAAACGCTTCTTCAAGCTGATCATTCCATCGCACCATTACTGACTTCCTCCCTTTTAGGCAGTCAGTTAACGGCGCCGACAGGGTTGCAAAATTGGGAATAAACCGCCGGTAGTATCCCACTAACCCCAAAAACCCTTTCACTTGTTTTGTGGTGAGGGGACGGGGCCAGTTTTGGATTGCCTCCACTTTGTTTATTTGGGGTTTGATAACTCCCTCCCAATCACATACCCCGGTACCGAGCTTCCCCCAACTCTATGAACACTTCTTGGTTGGCATTAGCCTGCTTGTCTCAGAGAATCTATCCGCCTGTACCTGGCTAAGTGACTTTCCATCTGTACTGTACACCACAATCGTCCAGATAGATCATAGATCATAGAATCATAGAATGGTAGAGTGGAAGGGACCCCTGGGTCATCTGTCACCCCTGCTCAATGCGGATTCTCTAGATCATCCAGACGATTCTATCCACCTCTGTTTGAAGACTTCCATGAAGGAACTCACACCCTGTGGCAGCCTGTTCACTCATTGATCACCCTAACTGTCAAAGTTTTCTAATATCTAATCTGTGTCTCTCCCATTCAGTTTACCCATTACGTCTAGTCTTTCCTTGCGCAATGAAATAAGATACCCTTCTACATGTACAGCCCTTGAATATTTGTAGACAGCTATTAAGTCTCTCTCAGTCTTCTTTTGCAAGCTAAACATTCCCAAATCTGCAACGTTCCTCATAGACATGGTTGCAGACCGTCACCATTCTGGTGCTTCTCTGAACTTGCTCCACGGCATATCGCGATGAGACAAGACAACGTCCATTAACCTCTGGAATGTCGCTGGAGCGCCATGCAACCCGAAGGGTAGGACTATATACTGGAACAGTCCCTCGGGTGTTGCAAAAGCCGTTTTCTCTCTCGCTGCTTTTGTTAGTGGCACCTGCCAATACCCTTTTGTGAGGTCAATGACTGAAAAATACCGGGCCTGCCCAAACCGCTCTATTAACTCATCGACCCGGGCATGGGGTAGGCGTCAAACTTAGAAATTTCATTCAGTTTTCTGAAGTTATTACAGAACCTTAGTGTCCCATTTGGCTTTGGTATTAGGACTATTGGGCTGGCCCACTCACTCTGGGACTCTTCAATGACCCCTAACTGCAGCATCTTCTTGACCTCTTCCGAGATGGCTTGTCGCCGGGCCTCAGGCACCCGATATGGCTTTAATCGGACTTTGGCCTGCGGCTCCGTGACAATGTCATGTTGGATTAGGGAGGTACGACCAGGAAGTTCCGAAAAAACATCGGTATTTCGGCTAACAAACTCTCGGACTTCCTGAACTTGTCTGGGCGACAAAGTGTCTGCTATTTTGACGGCGGAGAGGACTTCTCTTGCCTTCTCCTGAGGCAAGGAAGCCATCTCTACTGGAAATGCAGGTCGTGGACAATCCTCACCAAGCGAGTCTCTGTCTTTCCATGGTTTGAGCAGATTCACATGGTATACTTGTTCTGGCTTTCTCCGCCCTGGTTGGTGTACTTTATAGTTTACTGGACCCACCTTCTCTATAACCTCGTAGGGATCCTGCCACCTTGCAAGGAACTTACTATCCACTGTAGGCACAAGTACCAACACCCGATCCCCAGGGTTAAAGGACCTTACCCGTGCCTCCCGGTTATAGACCTGCCTCTGTGACCTTTGTGCTGCTTCCATGTATTCTCGGACTAATGGTAGGACTGTCTCCATTCTCTCTTGCATTTTGGCCACATGTTCTATCACACTTTTGTGGGGAGTTGGTTGGTTTTCCCAGGCCTCTTTAGCTATATCGAGTAAGCCACGGGGATGTCTGCCATATAATAGTTAAAAGGGCGAGAACCCCGTAGATGCCTGGGGCACCTCCTGCACTGCAAACATCAGGTATGGCAACAAGAGATCCCAGTCCTTACCATCTTTAGAGACTGCTTTTTTCAACATATTCTTCAGGGTTTTATTGAACCTTTCTACTAAACCGTCTGTTTGGGGATGATAGACCGATGTGCGCAACTGTTTAACACTTAACAAGTGGCTGAGTTCCTTCATGATTTTTGACATAAAGGGGGTCCCCTGATCTGTTAAGATTTCTTGAGGGATTCCCACCCGAGAGAACATACCCATGAGTTCTTTTGCGATCAGTTTGGCCGAGGTGTGTCGCAGGGGAATAGCCTCAGGATACCTGGTAGCGTAATCTAGAACTACGAGGATGTGTTGGTGACCCCTTGCTGATTTATTAACCGGCCCCACCAGATGCATGGCTATTCTCTCAAACGGGACCTCTATAATTGGTAATGGCACCAAGGGACTCCGAAAATGAGGCTGCGGACTGGTTACCTGGCACACGGGACAAGAGTTACAATACCGCTTAACTTCTTCATAGACCCCTAGCCAGTAAAACCGCTGTAGAATTCTGTCTAGGGTTTTCTTTTGGCCCAAATGTCCCCTAGTACATGCGCATGCGCTAAGTCCATTACCAACCTCCGATATGACTGCGGTACCAGCAATTGCTCGACAATTTCCCCATGTATTTTTTCAACCCGATACAGCAAATCTTGGTTCAGCTCGAATCGGGGAAATACTATAGCTGCCCCGGGGTGTTGGGGTTCCCCATTGACAACCAGTACATTTTCCCGGGCTCGAGTCAACGTAGGGTCCCGGAGTTGCGCCGTACCAAAATTGTCACCTGCCACATTTAAGTCTGACAATTCTGGTCCCGGTGGCAAATCTTCCATCTCCCCAGCTAACACTTCTATAGGAGAGGGGTTTTCCTCCTCCACCGAAGGCAAAGGTACTCCTACCGCCAGCACATCTTCCTCTGGGCCACCAGGTTCATGCCCGATTTCTGGAGAATGCAACCTGGTTGCCACTGGTGCCGATGACTGTTCCGTGGGAGGGGTAATTACAGGCCAAAGCACAGAAAATAACGGAAAATCTCTCCCCATTATTACATCATAATGCAAATTAACCACCACCCCCACCTCGTGGCACCTCCTCCCCGCTGGTGTGTTTATCATCACCAGTGCGGTAGGATAATGTTTTAAGTCCCCATGTATACACAACACACCCATTTTCCGACCAGTATACTCGCTGATTTGGACGTGGCTGGCTCGTATTAGGGTCACGAGACTCCCTGAGTCCAGTAGAGCCACAGCAGGGTTACCCTCCACTTTGCACAAATGATTCATATTGGGTCCCTCTGGTTTACCCACTGCACACATGTGTTCGGCATGTGAGACTGATAGTACCCATAGTTTGTGTCCATGGGCTCAGTCAGGTGGGGGCAATCAGCTCTCACATGTCCTGGTTCTTGGCACCGCCAACAGATTATGGGGCCCCTTTCGTCCCCCGACCCGTCCTGGGCGGCCTTCCGAGTCTCTGCTCGCCGAACGGCGGGTGAAGGTTTGGGGAATTTACTTATTACCTTTCCGGGTAGTCTGGTACTCGCTTCTTGGTGCGCACTGACACACTGTAACAAAAACAATCTTACAGGCTGACTCCAGCCCAAACCATACCTCCCAACTTTTGAAGATGGGAAAGAGGGACAGAGGTTGCGGCGCGGCAATTTTTAGGCCACGCCCCTGACCACACCCATTTCACAACTAATCACACCCATGTCCACGCCCCAACTACACCCATTTAGCCCTGCTGATCACACGGACTGGTACTGAGGGCACAGTGGCTGGCATTATGGGATCAGTGGCTGGTACTGTGCGCACACTGACTGGTACTGAGGAAAAGAAAGAAAGAGCAGAGTTTTAAAGTGCTCCTCGGGGCTCCGCCGTGTACTCCTGTGTCCACGGGGAAAGTAAGCTGCCAGCCGGGACAGCGGGGCAGACCCTCTCTCAAAATCGGGACTGTTGGGAGGTATGAATAATCCCCACCATACACCTTGTACATGCACGGCTCCGCACACCTCATACACACACGGTTCCCCTCTGTACACCTCGCGCACACACGGCTCCGCTCCGTACACGGCTCCACTCCGTACACCTCGCGCACACATGGCTCCACTCCGTAAACCTCGTACATACGCAGCCACGCTCCGTAAACCTTGTACACATGTGGCTTTGCACCATACACCTCGTATACATGCAGTTCCGCTCCGTACACCTCGTACACATGCGTTTCCGCTCCGTACACCTCGTACACACGCGGTAACGCTCCATACACACGCGGCTGCACTTCTCTACACCCGTACACACACGGCTCTGCTCCGCTCCGTACACACACGGCTCTGCTCCGCTCCGTACACACACGGCTCAAGCACGGAGCCCTGTGTGTACGGAGATGAGCGGCTGAGCTCCGTGCACACACTGTACTGCTACAGCCACCTTGTACACACAAGCTCCGCTCCATACACCTCGCACACATGCGGTCCGCTCCGTACACCTCGTACACACGCGGTTCCGCTCCGTACACCTCGTACACACGCGGCTCCACTTCTCTACACCCCGTACACACACGGCTCAAGCACGGAGCCCTGTGTGTATGGAGATGAGCGGCTCAACTCCGTACACACACTGTACTGCTACAGCCACCTCGTACACACACAGCTCCGCTCCATACACCTCGCACACATGCGGTTCCGCTCCGTACACCTCGTACACACGCGGCTCCACTTCTCTACACCCCGTACACACACGGTTCTGCTCCGTACACACACGGCTCAAGCACAGAGCCCTGTGTGTACGGAGATGAGCGGCTCCGCTCCGTACACACACTGCACTGCTACAGCCACCTCGTACACACACAGCTCTGCTCCATACACCTCATACACACACGGCTCTGCTCCGTACACCTCGTACACACACGGCTCCGCTCCGTACACCTCGTACACACACGGCTACGCTCCATACACTTTTCACACACGGCTCCGCTCTATACACCTCGTACACACACGACTCTGCGACATCCACACTGTAAATCCCTCCTGACCCCTCACATAAACTTACCCTCAGCCACTGCAGCCAGCACCCATGACAACCAGCTCAGCAGACTTGCACACAGAGGAGCCTGGCCATGTGACACCCAACTCCTCCCCTCCTGTGACCTCATCACAGGTCCTGTGTGCACACAGAGGAGTACTGCTCAGCAGGTCATTGCTCTGCTGTGAGAAGCTAAAGTGGAGCGCTGGAAGGCAACTACAGGGTGTATGGGGGGCGTGGCAGCTCAGCTCACTGCGGGACACATAGTGTCTCGCCGGGACAGCGGGAGGAGGGGGTCAGAATCGGGACTGTCCCGGCCAAATCGGGACGGTTGGGAGGTATGCCCAAACTCCTTCCTTCCACTCTCACCAACTACAACAGCTCCTTGTTTTATAGGCCTAGTCCACACCCTCAGGTGAGGTACACATCAGCTGACCTGATCACATGACTATGACCTCATCACAGGTCCTTGTGATCATGGAAAATCCTGAGCAAACTTCAGTCTGCTAGAAGAAATATATCTCCCATCCAGCAAGATCCCCTTTGGTGTACCACATCATGCAGAGCATACGTTACCTTACAATAGTTAAAGAAGTTTTTCATGTTTTAAAGAATATTGCTGCAAAGGCTCAGGGATACAAAAAAACAAGCATACTGGGATTTAGTGCTGACTCTGTACTGAATAAGGAGGACTGCGGTGCCCCCTCCCTTACTGTTACCATGGTCACGCTCTTGTTCCTTCCCACCTACTCCTATGTTAAGGGGGTGGTAATTAAACTATTAGGTCAATGAAAATTGGAAGTGTCTAGTACAGCCCCTTCCTGGTGTTTATAATGGGGCATGGAGCTATTCTCCTCCTCTTCCCCCTGTTCGGGACCTGGAGGTGCTTGTCTTGTGCTGTCCGTAGGAAGAAGATGGCAGACCCCCTCATTGAGGTCCTGCGGGCTAGAGCGGAGCAGAAAGGTGAGCACTGGCTGCAAGCCCTTATCACAGGGCTCAGCGCTCATCTCCCTGTCCCACCACTATCAAATTCACCGCCGTCCATGCCCGTGTCCGTTCCCCGTCACCCACCACCAGCTGATTCCCTCCCTGCCCCTGGATATACTCACCATCTGCCGGCAGCTGGGGATCAGCACTGAGGCAGGCGGTTCGCGGGGCGCTCCCGCCCTCCGGTGCGCCTAAGAGAGAGCTTCCCTGCTCCAGCAGAAAGCTCTTACCAGCGCCATGTTAACAGGAAGCGCCTGCCCACTCTGTCCCCACCCCTCGCTCGCCGCATGCCACTGTCACTAAGCAAAGAAGCGGGAATTTTAAAATCTCTGCGCCATCTATATTCCCAGCACTCCCACATCAACTGCAGCAGGTACATCTTGGCTCAGCCAACCCTGCTCTTCAAAAAACTGCACAGCCTGCTATATTTAGTGCCCTGGTTCCAGCAGCAGCTGCTATGGGATCCAGGAACAGCACATCCTCATCAGGCTCTGCTGAGGAGCCCAGTAACCCATTGTCTGTTTCAAATAAAGCAGCCCCTGCAGCGTCTAGCCAGCCCTGTACAGCCCCTGCAGCTTCTAGCCAGCCCTGTGACACTGTGCTCACACCAGCACTTCCTTTGCACTGTGATGCCCAGGAACAGGTGCATTCTTTAACCCCTTCTGTCCCAATATTCCCTTGGATAGCACCCTTGTTGCTGCTACCTCTTCTGCCCATCCCCATAGAGGTAAACAGGACAGGCGTAGACGCAACAGATCCTATTCCTCTTCTTCCACGTCACCTTATCCCTGCCACTGCCACCATACCTCAGATCGGCACAGTAAGCACTCCACGCATTCATGCCGGAGGCCAAAATCCCACAGATGTCATAAATCTTAGTCGTTGAGGCACCGCTCTCCATCATCATCGTCGGCTATGACAAGCGCGTCTGCGAGCCCCAATCGTGTGCCTCGTCCTCCCGGTGTCAGACGGGAGTCGAGGGCACCATCAAGGGCTTCAAGCCTGGTCGAGCCAATGGCACCACCTGGGGCTTCAAGCCAAGACCTCACTTTTTCATCTGTCGGAGTCCCTCATCCAGCCACAGATGTGGGTGAGTGCGTTGTAACAGGAGTTGAAAACACTGATAGTACCGGTTTAGTGACTGCCCTTAAGGCTCTAGTAGAAAAAATATCCGCGCCATTTAGTTCAATAAAGAACACTAATAAAGTTATCCCCCCATTAGCTAGCGTGCATAAAGATGCATTTTTCTGTGGGGTTAGCCCCTTTGGTTCTCATTTAGATGATGACACCAGAAACAAAATTTGGAATAACGATTATATCGATATCTGGTCTTAATTTCTGTGGATCAACTTACTATTGACAAGGAAAAGAGATCAGGCCATTTGATAGGTATAGGCAAAAGGTGGCCAAAAAAATAAACAATTGGTTGCAAGCATTTGCAGTTTTAGGTTGTGTTATGGGCCAGAAGCACCCAGAATGCTGCTCTGAACTAGTCATATATCAGACATGATATACAACTTGTATAAAGCTCATGGCAGCACCACCTGGTGGCGATACGACGAGGAGTTCCGGAGGCGGCTGGCCCTGCAACCAGAAATTGGCTGGGGAGTAAAAGCAACCAATCTTTAGCTGCGGCTTATGTTGTCCCAAAAGCAATTTCCTTTTCCAGCAGCGGCTACTGGCCAGCCCACAACATGCCAAAATTCAGTGGTCATACGCAGACCCGGGGCCTGTTGGTTGTTTAACAAGGGACAATGTCGCTTTTATGGACTGTGTAAATACAAGCATGAATATTCCGCATGTGGGGGATCTCACCCCGCTGCACGGTGTCCCCGCCCCTCAGGAAAACTACCAACCAACACCCTCAATCAGAATGCAAGGACCCCGGTGAGCGTAGTTGCAATGGGCCCGTGGTTAGACAAGTATCCTAACAAAGATGCGGTGGGTCAGTTACGTTTTGGTTTCACATACGGTTTCTTCAACCCGTTTATATTAAAGCATTCAATTAATGTCGCAAAAAAATTAAAATCTGCTCGTGAGCACCTGGAAATTCTCTGTAATAAGATCAATAAAAAAGTTGTGCTAGATAGAATGACCGATCTTTTCAAGTCCCCCTCCTTTTCAACACCTTAGAATTTCACCATTGGGTGTAATTCCAAAAAAGAACCTGGCACGTTTAGTCTTATTCATCATCTGTCATATCCTAAAGGGGATTCTTTCAATGACAGGATGCTGATGAAGGACGCTTCAGTATCCTACACATCCTTTGACAGAGTGGTTGCACTGGTATGGGATGCAGGAGCTGGAGCATGGCTAGCGAAATCTGACATTGACTCCGCCTTTCGCTTATTACCGGTACATCCTTATTGCTTCCATCTACTGGGATGCCAAGTGGACGATGATTACTACTACAATATGTCCCTCCCAATGGGTTGTTCTATTTCATGTTACTACTTCGAACTATTCAGTTCCTTTTTAGATTGGGTGGTAAGGTACGAAACAGGCAGTAGGGCTGTCATCCACTATTTGGATGACTTCTTATTTGTCAGTCCCAAAAATCCAGATTTATGCCAAATGTTACTTACAGAATAAAAAACTATCACTATACATTTCGGTGTACCTTTGTCACCTGAAAAAATTATTGGACCGGTTAATATATTGTCTTTTCTAGGAATAGAAATTGATATCATAGTGATGGTCTTCCGCCTGCCTACTGATAAAGTCCAAAAAACACTTCATCTGACTGAGGGTTTCTGCTCCATGTGGAGGGTGACCCTCTTGCAGACGCAATCTTTGCTAGGTTTACTGGTTTTTGCTTGCAGGGTTATGCCGGTAGGCAGAGTTTTTTCTCGGCGGTTATCATTAGAAACAAAAGGAGCGTCACAAACCGGCCATAGAATAAGGATTACTAGGTCCTTACATGCTGATTTAGAAGTTTGAAAGACCTTCTTGCTTACTTTTAATGGTGGTCACACATGCTTTATGTCGCCAGAAATTTCGAGTTGGGAATTGAAATTATTCATGGGAGCCGATGAATTGGGGGGTTTGTAGCAGTTTTAGGCAACCAGTGGTGTGTGGACACATGGCCAGCAAATTGGAAAACACAAGGACTGTGTAGAAACCACACCCTATGCTAACTTTTTCCTATTGTAGCGTTGGTAGAACTTTGGGGTGCACAGCTGTCGAATATGAAAGTTTGTTTCAGACTGAAAATTACACATTGTATAAACCACATGTCTTCGTCTTCGCTTCCTGTATTGGGCCTTCTCCGCCGGTTAGCGCTGCTATGTTTAAGCTACAATATAGGGGTACCGGGCTGCCCAGGTACCAAAAGCTAAGAACACACTTGCTAATGTTTTATCACATTTCGATTGGCAGTATTTCAGAGAAATCTTCCCCAATGCTCACCCATCTGGTTTCCCTTGCCCCCCCTCCCTCTGGGACGTGGTAGCGAACAATTGATGCCACTAGTTCATTCCTCGGTTGCCATATCAACCTGGCAAGCTTATGGTAAGGCATGGGAGGAGTGGTTCCTCCTGATAGGAGGCAGACCGGTGGACAGTTGTTACCAATCCATATTGGAGTTCTGTTGCAGTGCCTATTGGGTTTAGCGTTTTACTTTCAATTGTTAGGTTGGGCGGATGTTACAAAAACATTTATTATTAGACAGGCGATGAAAGGGTGGAAAATAGCACAACCCAGCAATGAATGTAGGTGCCCCATTTCTTTATCCTTTCTGAGCCGCATTATTTCCATCACGGCCGTTACATGCTGCTCCCATTTTGAGTCCACACTCATGTCTATCGCATTGGGGTTAGCCTTTTTTGGAGCGCTATGGATTAGTGAACTCGTTCCATGTTCAAGGAATAGCATGGGTGGTCGTTTATTATACAAAGATGTGGTCATGGTCAATAATGCGATACGTCTCTGTATATGTGTGGCACCCTGAGGGTCCAGTCGCCACAGAGATGTTGCATCGCACCACACGGTGTGTCACACCTGACTCTCAGGTAAGGATGGGAAGCACCCCATTGACTCCATACACCGCATCCACACAATCATGGCAGTGCTGAGCTTCAGAGCTGGTTAGTAAAGGGTGTAGAGTTGGGTGGGTGTGGAAGTCCAGTTGCAGCATTAGGCTGCAGCGTTGTTAGATTTAGAGTTTAGTTTGGAGACAGGCAGGCAGTGTGTGGGTACTGCCTGGCCTGCAGCTCTTCTGAGTTTACCTCAGAGAGCCTTGCTGAGAGAGCGAAGGGGTCCTGGGCTGAGACAGCAATTGAAGCTGTGCCCCATCCTTCAGAGAAGGAAGGACCAGGCACATATCGAGAGACGGTTCCCAGACTAGTGGGTCAGTTCATTGCCATTAGTAACACCGCGTCTAGTGGGACTCTTCAAGAGCCACTAGCTACCATAATCCCATCCGGAGGCAGCTAGGGATCAAGTACGTCCAGGCATCCGACGGTGTTCCGGTCTCCGTGAAGAGGAGAGCAGTGCACCGGGACATCGGGTCGTACCTGTAAACTGAAAGGATCCAATACTACCTCATCTGAGGGCTCTGTGGTAGGGAGGTGCAGAGAGGAGTAAGGAGTATAGCACAAGAAGCCGGAAAGGAACATAAAGGGAGTCTTTGGAAGTGTGACCAATTTACCTGAGGTTACTGGACTACTCACTGGAAGGACTCAGTGCCCGGCTGGAATCTGTATGTACAACAGACTGTGAGTAAACCCTTGAAACTGCAAAAGAACTGTTTCCTGCATTATTACTCCGTCGCACACTCCACTCTGCTACATCACTCTGCACCATTGCTGTTACCTTACATCTATC
The DNA here is from genome assembly GCA_033576555.1 of Oophaga sylvatica. Taxonomy (NCBI): domain Eukaryota; kingdom Metazoa; phylum Chordata; class Amphibia; order Anura; family Dendrobatidae; genus Oophaga; species Oophaga sylvatica. Next base: position 14,786 of record JARQOD010007147.1, on the reverse strand, counting down.
TGCCCTGGGAGGACACAGTCTTACCTGTAGAAGACTTATCATCTAGCTGCACAACACCATCCCTTCCAGAGGACCTGCACAGCAGCGCTGGTCACCCTGACCAGGTACTACAGGTGGCGTCACGACAAACTACACGAACATTTATTCCCCTGTAAATATCCCCATTTTCAGTGAGCGTCCAGGGCACGGACCGAGCTGTGCTACCCGTGACATTCCCCATAGACATCAACGGGCTCAGTGCCGAGTACCCCAAAGCCCTGGTACGTGCGACTCATATGCAAATCAAAAGCGGATCCAACGGGTAGGGGAACTTGGCTGCTGTTGCATCCATCAGACAGTATGTCCCGTTAAATTAATTGACACTTATTTAGTTGTTAGACAAAGAGGGAGTTTTTTCTTGTCCGTTCGATTGGTTCCCCATAAACAAGGTATCAGTTTCAAACACTAGTCCGTAAATGTTTAACAGCAGCAGGAGTTTTGTCAAAGTAAATACGGGATACACTCGTTCCACATAGGAGCTGCCACATAGGCCGCAAAGGCAGGTTTACCTGATTCAGAAGTTCAGAGGATAGGCAGATGGTACTCTGCATGTTTCGCCTGATATATAAGACCAAACTTGCTAATTTAACGCTGTTATTTTCATTTACAGGTGTTGTCAGGCAAGCGGTTTGGTTGTTAGGACATTCCTACATTTTTTGGGCAGCACAATGGGCTTAATGTCGTCCAGACAGGAGGGATTTCAAGGTGTGAATTTTACTTGGAAAGGTATCAGAGGATTGCAATGGCCTCAAGTTTTCCCTGAAGTGGTGGACATTGCAAGAGACGCAGTGGGTCTGGTAATTTTGGTTTTACATGCAGGTGGTAACGACTTGTGCTCATACAAGGTAGCGGAGCTGATGACAATGATGAGATCTGACATGGAGCGTTTTTACAATTTCTTTCCGCAGCTCATTCTTATGTGGTCTGAAATTGTCCCTAGGACAGTTTGGAAAGGAGCCAGGGATGGCATTGCCATTGAGCGCACTAGGACAATCAACACTCATATATCAAAATTTATAAGGGAAAGATTTGGTGTGGTCATACATCATCGGCAACTGGAAGGTGATAATGCCGCACTGCTGAGGCCTGATGGCTTACATGTGGCAGATATCGGGCTTGATATCTTCCTGTCCGGGCTCCAAGATGGAGTTGATCAGACATTGTTGTTGATGGGTGGGGGTCGGAGTCCTGTGTAAGTACACATGATCCTCCGTGGCGGTAAATGAAAGATAAGACATATAGTTACGGCTCGTTGGCTGACTTGCCTGTGAATATGCAACAGGGCATTTGGTGACGAGTGCGATTAATAAAGTTAAGTGTGTTTCTAATGGTTAAACAAAATAAATTAATAAAGGTGTGAACGACCTTCACCCATCAATTAGTTTACATTTGTCTTATTTGTATGTGTAGTAGTTGTGGGTTGGAAGGCGTGCTGGTGAGTTAAGTTTGAGTCGCCGCAGTCTGGTAGGCATTGTAATCAATAAGGAAGGTGCCTCTGACTGCGGTGCCCCCTCCCCTGTTGCTACTATGGTAACGCTCTTGTGCCTTCCCGCTTACCCCTATTTTAGGGGGGTAATAAAATTGTTAGGCCAATGGAAATTGGAAGTGGCTAATACAGCCCCTTCCTTGTGTTTAAAATGGGGCACTGAGCCTTTTTCTCCTCTTCCCCCTGTTCGGGTCCCGGAGGTGCTTGTCCCACCCTCCCACTACTTTATATTTTGATTGTATGATTGTTAATACATGTGTTATTTTTGTAGAATTACAAGTTACAGTGGCAGTAAATGAAAGAAAGGACACATTGTTATGTTACGTCTCATGGGCTGACTTGCCTGTGAATAATCAACAGGGCATTTGGCGATGAGTGTGGTTTAATAAAGTTAAGTGCCTTTCTTATTGTTAAAACAAAATAAATTAATAAAGCTGTGACTGACCTTCTCCCATTAATTAGTGTACTTGTCTTATTTGTATGTGTAGTAGTTGTGGGTTGGAAGGCGAGCTGGTGAGTTAAGTTTGGGTCGCCGCAGTCTGCAGGCACTGTACTGAATAAGGAGGGTGCCTTGATTTCGGTGCCCCCTCCCTTATTGTTACCATGGTCACACTCTTGTTCCTTCCCACTCACTTTTATGTTAAGGGGGTGGTAATTAAACTGTTAGGCCAATGGAAATTTGGAAGTGGCTAGTATAGCCCCTTCCTGGTGTTTATAATGGGGCACTGAGCTTTTCTCCTCCTCTTCCTCCTGTTCGGGTCCTGGAGGTGCTTGTTACACCCTCCCCTTTATTGTTGTAATTATATGATTGTTAATTCATGTGTTATTTTCTAGAATTTCAAATCACAGCGGCAGTAAATGAAAGAAAGGACATATGGTTACGGCTCATTGGCTGACTTGCCTGTGAATATTCAACAGGGCATTTGGCGATGAGTGTGGTTTAATAAAGTTAAGTGCCTTTCTTATTGTTAAAACAAAATAAATTAATAAAGCTGTGACTGACCTTCACCCATCAATTAGTGTACTTGTCTTATTTGTATGTGTAGTAGTTGTGGGTTGGAAGTCATGCTGGTGAGTAACGTTTGGATCGCTCATGCAGTCTAAATCTTAAAGGCATCTGAGTTCAGTAATGGGCTGCAGTGCTGTTGAAATGACATTACTACTTCAGCCGATCAACAAATATCAGAGCAGCAGAGAGATTCAGCACTGGACCTAAGGTGGGTGAGAAAAAGATCAGATTTGTTATGCCCTTTTTTTGGGTCCTTATCTTTGGATCAATAATCTTTTTTAATGGGAAACCTTTTTAATACCACAGGTATTGATCTTGCAGTTCCAGTAGCAATCAACTCCGAAATTTGGTGACATTTACCGTATGTCCTTGGTCTTTCTTTTCTACCCACCCATTAAAAATATCTTTCAACTCTGGGAGTCACAAAATTTAATCATGTACATATGATGTAGCTGCACATATTTATAGGACATGAAAACTGAAGGGGAATATTGTCATTTTACATACCTCAGGCTCTAAGACACGTGACTGTTATTATAAGTATTAAATAAGTACTATTGGAAATACCCTCTTGGAGACTAGATATACTGTATATTAATAATCAATGTCTATTATACCAGGAATAAAGGTTAACATCCACACGTCAAAAAATAAGGGGCTTAGGTCTAGGATGTTTCAGGACCCGAGGCTGTCCAAACATCCCCTTTCTACATAAGAGAGAAGCATTAAACTACATCTTTGCAACATGGTTTTCAAAATATGTGCCACTATTGTTTCCATAATTTTACAAATTGTTGCATGTATTGAGTTGTACAGAGCCATAACGCTGCACCCAAGTACAGTATTTAGAATAACTTTGAAGGTTGGCATCTGGGAATCTGACAGTGTCACGTTGGCAAAAATGGTAGACGGTAATCACGTCTCATTTTGAGGCTATACGCCCCTCAACATCTGTTCTCCACGTCTCCACAACCTTTTTTCTGCCTTCTACACTCCTTGTTCACCACGTATATTAGATGCCGGAGTTCAAGAAACTATTTGGAATGGATAATTTTCAGCAGACCCTCTTCTAGGAATCTAAAATCTCTCATTTTTTGGTGAACTTTATAGACGTTCCCAATGAGTTGGTGCGTATAGTATATAGACGTATACTCTAACTCCTTGTGTGTTTGATTTGTTATGGAGTATTTTTTGTCTGTTTCATTTGTAATACAGCAAGTTGTATTTATTGAATCTAAGGGCTGAAACCTGTTGCTCAGCACTACAAAGCCATATGGACTCTGCATAGTGCCATAAGGTCTCTGGACGCAGCATGAGGCCTAAGCAAAAATTAAACCTTTCCTTTTTAGGTTAAGAGATTGGGATACGGTATTTTAAAAAGACAGCTGATGACAATTTAAAATTTTATAACCCAAACACAAGTCCATGCCATGCAAATGTTGGAAAACAGCCATATATAAGACAACACAGGTGTGCACGGGTAATGTGGAGCAGGGTATGGGAAACTTTGCCTGTATACTGTTTGCTGCTTTCTAATGGGGGATGGAGAAAGAACTGGCAGAGACTGTGGAAAATGTAACTAAATAAATATCACAAGAAAAAAAAGGTCTGGACGACTCATGATACTATCCCAGGGAGAGGGCGAGAAGTGGAAAGGGAGGGGTTAACACGTCAGAGGAAGAAACATAACAGGAGATAAGGGGGTACAAGAAGAAAAAGAAGAGAGCAGTGTAGAATAATAAGGACAGTATGCGAAGTGGACAAACTTGGTAAAACCAGGACATCATGGGCAATGGGGCACCAAAACAAAGGGCAAACCAACTGTGGGTTTGAAATAAGGACAGTGAAGATCTTATTATACTCTAGCTCCCCTGCGAAACTTTAACAATAGAATGTCCAAAAGTGTGAGAAGCAAAATGTTGGAGTTACAGTAACCAAGGCAAACAATCATCAGCAAATTCAGTTACAGACCCCAAGTGACGTACAGAACTTCTGTACTTGGAGGACAGTAATAGTAAAAATACATACAGTACATAAACAAAATACTCCAATACATGCACATAACACTAACGAACCACACAAGAGCGAGACGTTCATACCCTGAGACCAGGCCATTCCTTATAGGTTCAAAGGCACAAGCTCCAAGACATATGTACCATGTATCAAATTTGTCATCTACTAAGACAAGTTTTACTTGATAGGCCGAAATAAATCTGTTCAGATAGTAAAAATCGAGTACAATCTAATCAAGTGATTCGTACATGGAAAAGTCAACAGTCAGAGGTCCTCTGATTGTTGACCTTTCTTTTCCTTACCTACTGTATTAGGCCCAGACCTTTTTAAGGAATTCTTTTAGACATGACTTGTGCTTGCTAAGTTTGCTTTCAAGACATATCATGTCTTAGGCCAGGTTCGCATCACATTTTTGTCGGAGCTTCTGTCTGAAGTCCTGAAAAACAGGATTCAGGAGGATCCTCTGAAGGAGCCATTGACTTTAATCAAGCAAATGGAGACACTTTGTGCTCTGTCTGACTTCATTTTCGGCATTGTCCACCAGGAAGGTACAAATACATGGTCGACTGTGTTTTTATGCCCACCTCAAAAAGACAGGTGCTACTAAAAGTGAGTTCAGACAAAGCACAAAGTGATTCTATCTGCTTCATTAAAAATCAATGGCTTTGTCAGCAAAATCAGGAATCAAATTAATCACAAAGTGCAAAAAAAATGATTAAAATGGCACTTCTCCAAGAGAAATGCAAAACAAATTTCAACTAGAGATACATGGCCAAAATATGGAAGCGATCCTTAAATAAAATGCAATTGTCTTTATTAAAAATAATCTTAAAACCAGTGCGGCATCCCCTCACCCCGACGTTTGTTTCAACACCTGCTCCTTCCGGGGCGTGACCTGCGCTGGTCTTCATTGTTTCCACTTCTGGATATCCACTCCTCGGTTCTATAAAAAGTGGTTCCAAATATTTGGCACCTCGAATAGTGTGTGTTCTCACTGTATTGCACATATCTGCAAGACCCTTTATGTCCTTCCTTTTTCATTGAAACTCATTGGTTGTGTATTGATCACTGGATCCTTGACAACTCTGTTTGCTGATTTTCTACTCCTTTTATCAATCTCAGAAGACTCTGCCATAATTTTATTCTATTTCATTTGATATTCATGTTTCATTTTCGAGGACATACCCTTTTAGTTCCATGGTATAACAATGCGAATATAGACGGTCAAAGGACTTAATACTATTTATGTGGTATTTCATTTATTGTTATATTATAAAAATAACTGGAAATACGTTGAACATGAATGACTCAGCAGCGTCCCCTGTATGCCATTTCTGCTTTTTAATTATGCTTTAAGATTAGAATCAGGAATCGGCCTGAATCCTATTTTTCAGTGTTACAGATGGAAGCCCCTACGAAGGCACTAGCGTGTAACAAAATTGTGACATGGGCATAGCCTTCATTTTCCATTATTTCTATCCAGATGACCTAATGGCTCATTCAGACGTCTGTCGCAATCAGTCTGAGCATGGACCACTAAATCACGGACTGACAGCAGCTCCCCCAACCCAAGCGTGACAGCTTCATATATTTCTATGAAGCTGTCATGCTCAGGTCGGGACACGTGTGGCCAGTCCGTGCATTGCGGTCCGATCCCGGACCAATTTGCATGGATGTCTGACTGAGCCCTAACAGTTTCATGCAGTTCCTACCCTAATACAGTGTCGGCTGTGCTGCCCAGTCCCCCAAATACCATACTGCAGGAAAATTATTCACACCATGGCCTTTTAACATGCACACCCTACGATAAAAACAAAATGAGTAAATACCCAGGGGTAGGTAAATAATTAGTAATAGTACATGTAAATAACATAGGCTACTAAGTCAACATTGTTTTAATAAAAAAACATAAAAGCCATCCCACCGCGATAAGGTGAACCCAATCAGGACAGTATCCAACTCTTGTAGTTCAGCAGACATAAAAATATATAAGGGCAGAGTGGGATCTTGGTCCCGACTGTTCAGATACCTGCTTGTGGAAAGCTAGATAAACAATATGATCAGTCCCAAAAAGGGGAGCCACATCCGTGTCTGTGCAAAGTACAAAAAAATAAGTTTATGTCTCCCAAAATTATTGTGCAAAGCAGTGTCGTCAATAATAGCAGTGTTCTCCTATAGTTTTCCCAAAATTACCTTGCCAACCAGAATACCCTTAACAGTAAACATGCCTAATAAAACTCTCAAAAATAATTGTGCCAGGGTACCCCAGTGTAGTGATTGAATCACAAAAATGCCAGTAATAGAAATGTCTTAAATAATAATAATGGTCCCCAGAGTGTCCCAATATAGTAATAATGCTTAGTGCTTAGGACTCAGAAGGTGAAATGTAGTATTATAGCATGATGGCTATCATATTGGAATTGATATGAGCACCATTGATACTTTACCCTTGATGATATTGACCAAGATCATAATGGGCACTCCAAGTCGAGAGGACCAGGGTATGTGAATAGGATTTTCGGGTGAATATGTCATCCTGAGTTACTAAGCACTTTGTATTGTCATTACTAGAGTTGAGCATTCCGATACCGCAAGTATCGGGTATCGGCCGATATTCGCTGTATCAGAATTCCGATACTTAGTTCCGATATTTTTCATATATCGTATACCGGAATCGGAAGTTCCCATAATTCTTTGAGAGGCACTGTGATTTTAGTCAGCCAATGAGGAATCCTAAGAAGTGTGGGCACATCCTGTACTGCTGCGGTCATGTTAATTAATGGCATGGCTGTGATTGGATGCTGAAATGATGTCAGAATGCACTATAAAAGGCGCCGCCGCCATTTTAGCGTCACTGTGCTGTGAATTCAGTTAGGCACAGGACTCTGCTCTGCTGACTCTGAGGGACAGTTAGAGATTGCGATTTTGTGTACTGTGCTTTAGGCAGGCTAGTTTACCAACCGCTGTGTAAATCATCCTTTTTCCTTGCAGTGTTGTTTTCACAGCTCTGCAAGGTGTGTGTGTGTGAGTGCAGGTGACGCGCTGCAGTTTGCTCTGCATCCAACGCTGTTTGTAGGCATCTGCACGTGTCACTCACTGACTCTTTTTTTTTTCTTTAGTGTAATTCTTGCAGCTCCATTCAATTGAAATTATAGTGTGACGCTCTTCCATCCGTATCCAACACATTGGTTGCAAACACTATAGAAGTACACCATGGAGCCTTTCACAGATAGTGAACAGTTGTGTGCAGTGTTCACTCAAGTCTGTTTTTTTTTTTTTTTTTTGAGTGCAGATCATGCTCCAGTTACTTCTTGAACCACTGCTGCTTGTAGTCTGCTGAGCGTGTCTCACTGCCTCATCCTTGACATTTTTCTCAAATTGGTGCTGCTCGATTCTATGGAAAAAAACTCTAATCTATTAGTGTGACGTGCTTCCATCCGTGAACAGTTGTGTTCAGTGTTCACTGTAGTCTGAGGTTTTCATTTTTGTAGGAGTGTAGATCCCGCTCCAGTTATTTCTTCAAGCACCGCTGCGTGTACTCTGCTGAGCGTGTCTCACTGCCTCATCCTTGTAATTTTTATCTAATTGGTGCTGCTGTATTCAATTTCCAAAAACTAAAATCTATTAGTGTGACGCTCTTCCATCCTGATACAATACATTGCTTGCAAACACAATAGAAGGCCACAAAAAGTCCTTTCACAGCAAGTGAACAGTTGTGTTCAGTGTTCACTGTAGTCTGAGGTTTTCATTTTTGTAGGAGTGTAGATCCCGCTCCAGTTATTTCTTCAACCACCGCTGCGTGTACTCTGCTGAGCATGTGTCTCACTGCCTCATCCTTGTCATTTTTATCTAATTGGTGCTGCTGTATTCAATTTCCAAAAACTAAAATCTATTAGTGTGACGCTCTTCCATCCTGATACAATACATTGCTTGCAAACACAATAGAAGGCCACAAAAAGTCCTTTCACAGCAAGTGAACAGTTGTGTTCAGTGTTCACTGTAGTCTGAGGTTTTCATTTTTGTAGGAGTGTAGATCCCGCTCCAGTTATTTCTTCAACCACCGCTGCGTGTACTCTGCTGAGCGTGTCTCACTGCCTCTTCCTTGTCATTTTTATCTAATTGGTGCTGCTGTATTCAATTTCCAAAAACTAAAATCTATTAGTGTGACGCTCTTCCATCCTGATACAATACATTGCTTGCAAACACAATAGAAGGCCGCAAAAAGTCCTTTCACAGCAAGTGAACAGTTGTGTTCAGTGTTCACTGTAGTCTGAGGTTTTCATGTATTATTATATTTACTTGTATGCTTTTATTTAAAAGCCAAGAACACTGAAGGCAAACCTTCGCACTGCAGCTGTTGTCAAAGTTCAACCCACATTATGCACTTCCAACATTGCAGCTTTTGAGGCATGATGTGAGTTGGATTTGCCTAAGTTATGGAGTGACAAGGTTCCCCAATCAGTACCCTATAGCATAAGTATGCTTTTGTGTTTGCATTTGTGTTCGACATATGGATATCTGCAGTAATATGTCACAATTTTTTATTAACAGATTTGTGACAAAGACTAATAATTTTATGGTTTTAAAGGTGACGTTTTACTTGTTTACAGCGTAGAATTAAGGGTGTAGCCTCATATCTATGTGTAGCACTAGCCACTTTAACAAGTCATGTTTTTTTCAACATGTGTAGCTAGCTATCAGTAATTGTTGCCGGACACACAGCAGGGGAACAGCAGGCGTTACTGAACCCCACAAACACATCAGCGATTTTTTTGATCTGTGCATCTAACATTTCTGAGCAGCAACTGGCAGTGTTGTAGCCCAGGGAGTACAGTTCAGGTGGTAGAAAGATGAACATAACAGGAGACATGTATAACGTTGCCAACCAGTTATTTAATCTGAAACCGGACAGGCAAATTAATGCGTGATCCATGCCTTGTTCATTTTCAGCAAAGTAAGCCGGTCTACATTATCGGAGGATAGTCGCATGCGACGGTCTGTTAGTACACCACCTGAAGCACCAAAAACGCGCTCCGATAATAAACTGCCAGCAGGGCAAGCCAGCACCTCCAATGCATACTGGCTCGCCAATCCTCTGGAATGCTCTTCCCCAAGAAATTAGGACTATCCACAATTTGCATGGTTTCAGGCGCTCCCTCAAAACACATTTGTTCAGAGTGCCCTATCACATTCACTAACCAAAGTCGTTCTATGTTTAAGTGTGTATGTGGAGCCCATTCACTATCTCCATCCATGCCTCACTCCCTCAAGATGGCTGGACCATCATTGTAAATACACCATTGTATATACACACCTGTACTTTGTATCTCCCCCACCTCATTGTAGATTGTAAGCTCTCACGAGCAGGGGTGGCTTATTTAGCTTTAATTATTGTATTGTTAACGTTGTTACTTATGACTTGTGTTTTGAAACTGTTAAACTGTAAAGCGCTGCGGAATATGTTGGCGCTATATAAATAAAGATTATTATTATTTATTATTATTAAGCTCTGGCCATGTATCCAGCTTAGAGACTCAAAACTTGAATGTGGAAGAGCCATCTGGGAATACACTGAGAGGGCAAGACATGTTGTCTGTCACCATGTTACGGAAACGTTGCCTCCTGCTGACTGGAGCCGTCTCGGATGGTGTAGACATTAGTGGCGCTGCCACAAAACTTCGCCACATTTGGAACATACTGGTCTTGCCCTGTGCAGAGGCGCTGCTTGTGCTCCCTCTTGTTGCAGAGCTGTCTCCACTGTCTCGACGCACATAGCTGCTTTGTAAAGCAGTAGCAGCAGCAGTGCTCTCGGCTGGAATGGAGAACATTATGGATTCCGACAAGCCTACAACCTGCAATGATCCTCAGTGTACTGAACCATCGTACGACCAGCTCTACCCTTTCCTATTGTATTCTCACCCATCCCTGCAGACTGTGAGCCTCTGCGGGCAGGGTCCTCTCTCCTTCTGTACTTGTGTGTCCCTTGTCCAGCACATCTTTATTGTACCTGTCTATATTTTTCCCTTGTCATATGTAAAGCGCCATGGAATAAATGGCGCTATATAAATGTATAATAATAATAATAATTGCACCTGTGTGTCTTGTTACTCCCGCATTTTACGCTCCCGGTTCAACGGTCTGCTGAGGCTTTGAAAGTTGTCCGGGTAGCGAGGGTCTAGGAGGGTGTACACACAATAATCAGACGTGGTGAGAATGTGGGTGATGTGGCGGTCGTTTCTCAGGCACTGCAGCATGAAATCAACCATGTGCTGCAGACTTCCAACTGGCCAAGAAACGCTGTCCCCTGCAAGAGGCGTCATCTCTGCCTGATCTGCATCACCCCACCCTCGCTCTACATACTGAGTAGAGCGTTGTGTACCTCCCTCTGGAGCGATGTCTTCCTCCTCCATTGACTCCTCCTCACAAAGTGAACCCTGCCCAGCCCTTTGTGAGAACCACGTTGCGCTGACTGTCCAGAAGGTGATGGAATTTGTGACTCCTCATCCTACACCTCTTCCAAAACCTCATCCCTTAGTGCTTGCAGCGTTTTTTCAAGCAGGCAGATAAGGGGGACAGTCAGGCTGACTAGTGCATAATCTGCACTCGCCATCTGCGTTGACTCATCAAACGCACGCAAAACGTGGCAGATGTCCTTCATAGAGTCCTTCGCCAGTCCTTACACTGGCTGCCCATTCATTATAGGATCCAATTCAAAGTACTGGTTCTCACCCACAAAGCTCTCCACAGTGCAGCACCCCCCTACATCTCCTCCCTCATTTTTATCTATCGGCCTAACCGACTGCTGCGCTCTGCAAACGACCTTCGAGTAACCTCTGCACTAATCCGTACCTCCACTCCCGACTCCAAGACTTCTCCCGCGCTGCGCCAATCCTCTGAAATGCTCGACCCAAAGAAATTCCGACTATCCGCAATTTGCATGGTTTCAGGCGCTCCCTCTAAACACATTTGTTCAGAGCGGCCTATCACATTCACTAATCAAAGTAATTCTATGTGTAAGTGTGTGTGTGTGTGTGTGTGTGTGTGTGTGTGTAGCCCATTCACTATCTCCATCCATCCATCCCTCACTCCCTCAAAATGGCTGGACCATCATTGTAAATACACCATTGTATATAAACACCTGTACTTTGTATTTCCCCCACCTCATTGTAGATTGTAAGCTCTCACGAGCAGGGACGGCTTATATTGCTTTAATTATTGTATTGTTAACGTTGTTACTTATGACTTGTGTTCTGAAACTGTTAAACTGTAAAGCGCTGCGGAATATGTTGGCGCTATATAAATAAAGATTATTATTATTATTATTATTATTATAGAGGCACACTCAGTAGTGGTGAAGTGTGAACGGCGCAAATTGCGAGTTGATTGCGCCTGATGCAGCTGATACTCCATTACTGCTGGCTGCTGCTCACACAACTGCTCCAACATATGTAACGTGGAATTCCACCTGGTGTGTACGTCACATATGATGCGATGTTCAGGAAGGCTAAATCTGCGTTGCAGAGCTGCAATGCGCAATCTGACCATGCTGGAACGTCGCAAGTGAGCGCACTGTAGGCGGACCTTGTGCAGCAGTGCATCAAGATCCGGATAGTCCCTCAAAAAACTCTGCACGACCAAGTTGAGCACATGTGCCACACATGGTATGTGAGTGAGGTTGCCTAGGCCAGAGCTGCCACCAGATTTCGGCCATTATCACACACTACCAAGCCTGGCTGGAGATTCGCTGTCCAAAACCACACGTCGCTCTCCTGCTTGATGGCATTCCAGAGCTCCTGCGCTGTGTGGCTTCGATTCCCCATGGAAATTAATTTCAGGACGGCCTGTTGACGTTTGCCCACGGCAGTGTCATATCGGTCGCAACAGCTAAGCGTTGTGTGGTGCATGTGTGGGGTGCACGCATCACAAAAAGCTAAGCATCATAGAAGACAAGCATTGAGTAAACGGCAGTTATCCATGGCAGTTAATCAGGGCTGGAATAAGGTAGTCCACACTTTGCTATATTTTTAATCCTGAACAAAACTTTTTCATAAATATTAGGTTTATCAAATACCCTTATTATTATTATTACAACCTCATGCATCTTTTGCAATATATTTTTAATTTTATTTTAGTATATTTGTTTCTTGTTGTTTGTTATCTTTTTAATTATGTACATTAACTCTATCCTCCTGTGTTCCCTTGCCATCCACATTCACCGCCCCATACCCCCTTCATCACGACTCATACACATCAGCCCCTCCATACTTCCCTCTCCCATGTACAGTTCCCATGCAGTCATCACCTTCCTGAGAAACCTCAGGCCATCTAGCCCAAACACAATACAGAAAAAAGCAACTTACAACTCCAACAACTACCTGCTCTTATCTTCCTACTCCTATTGATTTCAGGGGACATCTCCCCCAACCCTGGTCCACCATCCCCCAACCTCAATCCCTATCCTACCTCATATCGAAACCATAGTAATCTTATTAATATTAATTGCACTCCCTCATCTCCTTCGTTTAACTGTTCCCTCTGGAATCCACGGTCTGCATGCAACAAGCTAACCTTCCTGCACAACTACTTTCTGAACAACTCTCTTCATCTGTTGGCCCTCACTGAAACCTGGATTCAGGATTCTGACACGGTCTCCCCTCCTGCCATTTCCTATGGTGGCTTACAGTTCTCACATTCCCCGAGACCCTCAAACAGACATGGTGGTGGAGTCGGCATACTCCTGTCCCCACAATGCACTTTCCAGGTCATCCCCCCAATTCCATCACTCTCATTCCCTTCTTTTGAGGTCCACACCATCAGGCTCTTTCGTCCCTCTCTCCTCAGAGTAGCGGTCATATATCGGCCCCCAGGCCCAAAGTCATTCTATGTGTAAGTGTGTGTGTGTAGCCCATTCACTATCTCCATCCATCCCTCACTCCCTCTAAATGGCTGGACCATCATTGTAAATACACCATTGTATATAAACACCTGTACTTTGTAGCTCCCCCACCTCATTGTAAATTGTAAGCTCTCAAGAGCAGGGGCGGCTTATATTGCTTTAATTATTTTATTGTTAACGTTGTTACTTATGACTTGTGTTCTGAAACTGTTAAACTGTAAAGCGCAGCGGAATCTGTTGGCGCTATATAAATAAAGATTATTATTATTAAGCGTTCACTGGTCCATGTGGAGGTAGACCGTGACGGCTCCTGCAGCGATGTTTCTGAGGAACTGGAGTAGTAGGAGGAGTCAATGTGTACAGACTTGATTCCTGCAATCCTTGGAGTTGGCTGAACACGTACAGCGCCACTCGCAGATCTGTACCCGGCTACACAACATTGACCTAATGGGCAGTGAGGGAAAGGTATCGTCCATGGCCATGGGTACTGGTCCACGCAGCTGTGGTCAGGTGGACATTGCTACTGACGGAGTTTAGTAGCGCATGTTTAATTTTTCCCTCAACATGCTTTTGCAGACCAGGGACGGCTTGCCTGCTAAAATAAAATCGGCTTGGCACATTGTATTGTGGGACTGCCAATGCCATTAAGTTACGGAAACTGTCAGTCTCCAGCAGCAAGAATGACAGCATTTCAAGGGACAGGAGTTTTGGAATGCCAGCATTCAGAGCCTGTGCTCTTGGATGGTTTGCCGAGTATGGCCGTCTTTTATCCCATGCCTGTGCTACCGATGGCTGTTTTGTGGCCTGGGAGTGTGAGGATGACAGGGAACTTGCTGCTGTGGGTGGAATAACACTTTGTCTCTGGACAACAGTGACCGAGTTCTTCCATGGCGATCCTGTGAGGAAGCCGAACCTGCTGTGTGTGAGCTGGAGGAAGAGGCTCCGACACGACCTGAAGATGTAGGTGCTGCTGTAGGTTGGCCTACATCTCCAGTGTGTCTTTGTAACTCAACTACGTGCTTTGTACCCACATGTTTGCACATATTTCCCACCTCTTCCGACAAGCCTACAACCTGCAATGATCATCAGTCTACTGAACCAACACACGATCACTCTTCCGTCTCCTAGTGTATCCTCAACCACCCCTGTAGATTGTGAGCCCCGCGGGCTGGGTCCTCTCTCCTTCTGTACTTGTGTGTGCCTTGTATTGCTCATGTTTACTGTAATTGTCTATATTTGCCCCTCTTCACATGTAAAGCGCCATGGAATAAATGGCGCGATTAAAATCTATAATAATAATAATATTTGTGTTATTGACGTTACTGACACTTTTACCTCTTTTT